>JARHVA010004030.1:720000-722500 GCA_037957365.1 Torreya grandis
AGGAAGTTATTGCATATTTGTAACCACTAGATCTATATATTGATCATGTAATGGTGATCAACATACTAAAATGGTGGTGGGGGTAGAGGAAGAGATACCATTAGATATATAGGGTACTCATTTCATACAATTGTAACTTTTAAAACCTTGTTGTATTATATGTAATTGAGTCATATTTTTACTATAAATGGTACTACATGAAGATTTTACATCCAAGGGAATACTAAAAACATGTAAAATACCCCATTACACTATATAATAAATAGGTAGCTTATAATATGGTGGATCCCAAATAAAGAGGTAGTGTAATGTGTCCTAGGGTATGCTATTTCTATCTATAGAATCCATTAAACATTTTTAGTTTATCTTGAAAATCATGTTGTGGTATCAAATGGAGTGAAGGAGTGTCATTGTGCACATTTTATCGCTTGACCTATTTTCAATCATGACACTATATATGGATTTATCATTGATATAGTATCATATGAATAGTGTATGAAAATTTAAATCATCATCAAAAATATCATTTTAACCAAATGTGATCATAAGATGTTATAGTGTAGTAGAAATAAGTGTACCATTAATTGTGTCTATTTGGGTGATCATATGTCATAGGTGGAGGATGCATATTGTATGCATAGTGTAATTAGGAATTATTCTTAACATATGTCATATTATGCTTTAGAAATGTATCATTAAATATTTTAGACTTTTTATTTCCATTATTTTGTGGTCTAGTTCCTCTATAGGGTTGTCTAATTTGATATTTTTATCAACAGTATTGAAACAACCCCAATTTTTTTTTGGAATCATATATTAGAGTACACTTTGGATACATGTTAGACCCTATATCTAACATAATTAAATATTTAAGTGACTACACAATAATGTGATTGGAACTAAAGAAGGGGAAGCTGAGCTAATTCACTAGAGGTAAGTATGTATAATGGGAACTATGGGTAAATTGGTTGTTGTTTAGAGGGATTATGGGATTAAAGGTGTATCAGTGTACACATACACTATTATATCTTTATTTCCATAATTTTTACTCATAAAGACCTCATAGGACCATTTCTAGGTCATTAACCTTAGGTAAATGCCTCATTCTCCTCAGTGGGTTTCAATCTTGCATGAGGATGGCTAGGTTAAAGGAAGGATTGGCCAAAGAGGTTGGATTTAAGGATTCTTATATTATTGGTTAGATTATCCAAGTATTCAAATTGAGTTATAATCCATAATACACACAATTACTCAAAATCAATAATAGATTTAACTTCATAATTGTAAGTTTAACTTTATTTAAGCAACAATTATAAGAGCATAAGAGTATACAGATAGTACATCATTTATATCAAACATGGATGATCATTTACTCAATCAATTCCAATATATAATCTATTCAACTATTATTAATTGGCATAGCCAATACTATAAAAGAGATTATAAGATCTTTAAGCAATTAAATTAGAATTGCACAATAATCTCTGTAGTCCATCATAAATTTAGACATTTATTAAGAAATATCATTCCTCATTCTCATGTGGAATGTCCTAGATAAGTAGCAAGGCAATAATAATTCATTTCATTACATCAAAACAATAAGTAGAGTTTGATAATGGAATTCATTCAAGTGTTAAGACAAGTGGAAGACAAATAAAAAGTTCCTTATAAGGATATTTTAAGAAATTTGTTGTCAATAGACAAGGCAAGTAGCCAAATAAGTTTATACAAGTTTCAAGATGAGTGGAACCCAAATAAAAGGTTCCACTCAAGCAATTCGTATAAACTTTTGTTGGTATCCATGGCAATCTGCCATGTAAGTTATCTCAAGGTGGAAAAAGCATATCTCTAACTTTCATATTATCAAACATGAAATATATATATATATATATATATATATATATATATATATATTCATAATTTTAGGCCTTATCAAAACTTTACTTATTTAAGTAATAATGAAATGATTAAACATGATTATTGCACTTAAGATTTAATCATTCTTTTATTGCTTATGAGTTAGTTTTGGATTCCACAAACATATAAATGAGTCAAGAATGATAACCTAAGGTTGAATCATACCTCACACACAACCATTAGATCTAAAATATATGATATAAAGGGAGTATTTATTTATTTTTCCTCATGGCCCATTTTTATGTATCACTGCAAGGTTAGATGTTCTAACATGGCTATATAATTATAGTTAAGAGTAAATAATTATCTTAAGCCACTTCCTTTATTCTAAATCCAAATTCATACATAATTCAAGAAAATTCAAAAGCTTCTATTAATCCATATTCATTCAAAAATATATAGCTGTAACAATCTATTTCACAATATTATGACTCATCTATTATTCTAAAATTGAGAGTAAAAATGCACATGTAAATTAAGAATAATCAATATCTTCTAATAATTCATATTCACTTGGAAGTATACAGCTACAACTACTCATTTGAAACTATTTATTTATTTTATACTTTCATAAAGCAACATT
>JARHVA010004030.1:727500-825000 GCA_037957365.1 Torreya grandis
AAACTTAATGCTATGATGGTCTATAATTATTATTGGTTATAGCTGTATCTTTTCCTCTTCTATGACCTATAAATGAGTCTAATTCAAAACATGAGATGGATCAGGTATATACTTTCTCAATAATGCAACATGAAAAACATCATGAATCCTTGAAAGAGGAGGGAGTGCCAATTGGTAAATAATAGGAATGATATTTTCCATTATGTCAAAAAAATTTAAAAGTCATGGTGCCAACTTGGAATCCTTGCCAAATTTAATAGAATTTTTCTATGATCTAACGTGCAAAAAAACTGTGTCCCCTATATTGAATTCCCATGGAGTTCTCTTAAGATCTCCATAGTTTTTTGTCTATCAAAGGATGCCTTTAAATTATACCTTATTATTTCCATCTACCTATCATATTCTAGTAGTAAATCTAGCCCACTAACTACCCTATTTTCTAAGCTATCCTAGCCAATAAGTGTTATGCACTTACATCCATATAAAACCTCAAAAGAGGCCATCTTGATAGTTAAATAGTAATACTTATTATATGCAAATTTAACCAGATGTAGATAATCCTACCATTTGGTTTGATATTACATTACATACATGTGTAGCATGTCTTTAACCACTTTATTGAGCTATTCAATTTTCCCATATGTTTCTAGATGATATGATGAGTTAAAATTCAGCTTTATACCAAATGTTGTTGTTAGAGTGCACTCTAATCTTGAATTAAATAGTTTGAATCAATTTTATATGATCACTTCAGGTATGCCATGGATTCTTACTACCTCTTTCATTAAGTGTTCAACAAATATAGATGCATCATCTATCAAATTTCTAGCAATAAAGTGGCCAACTTTAGTTTCTTTATCAATTACCACCAGAATTATGTCATACTTACTACATGATTTTGGCAGCCCTAAAATAAATCAAATGAGACTACTACTCATTTATCTTTAAGAATATCATGAGGGTACAACAACCCTCCTGGATGTCAATGCTCATCTTTAACCCACTATAATTCTAAGCATTTCAGTATAAATTCAAAAACATCATGCTTCATCATAGGCCAAAAATAGAGCTTTTTTAGCTCATGCATAATTTTTATCACACTTGGATGAGAATAATAAGATGTTTTATGCACTTCTTTAAGTACCATTTTTCTCACATCACCCATCTTGGGGATATAAATTCTAAATTTATGCCTAATCAGGCCATCTATTACAACAAAAAATTCAATAAATTTTTTTGCTATTGACTCATCAACCAAACCTACACTTACTTCATATTAGAATTCATCAGTGAGCTATTATTCCAAAATAACATTTCTAAAATTTCCTTGTAATACTGACAAGGCAACAAGGTATGTGTGCCTATTGAGTGAATTAGCCACATGGTTCTTCTTGCCTTTGACATATCAAATGTCTATGTCAAAATTTCTCAATAATTCCAACCACCTCCATTGGAATGCATTTAAATCCTCTTAAGAAAATAAGCACTCAAGGATTTTATGATTAGATTTCACTTGGAATGGTTTTCCTAGCATAAAATGTTTCCATTATTTAAGTGTATGGACAATGGAAACAAGTTCCATGTCATCCATGGGATATTTCTTTTCATGTTCTTTCAATTTTTATGACTCATAGGCCACAACCTTGCCATCTTGAGTCAAAGTTCCTCTATATCCTTCTTTGGAAGCATCAACCCAAACTTCAAAGTTATCGTTTGGGTCTGGTATGATTAAAATATGAGTTTTAGTAAGCAAGCCTTTCAATTTTAATCATCTCTTTTTTACACTAAGGAGTCCATTCAAACTTCTTTCCCTTGCATTGAAAGGAAGTGATAAGGTATGCTACCTTTGAAATATTCTCAATAAATCACTGGTAGTAAATAGCCAAGCCCATGAAGCTTCATACTTCATGTACATTAGAAGGATCAAGCCAGAATTGAAAGGAAGTGATAAGGTATGCCACCTTTGAAATATTCTCAATAAATCACTAGTAGTAACTAGCCAAGCCCATGAAGCTTCATACTTCATGTACATTAGAAGGATCAAGCCAATCTTGGATGGCTTTAATCTTGGTAGGGTTAATATAAATTCCTTTCTTAAAAATTATGTGTCCTAGATAATGAATTTTATATTCATAAAATGCACATTTGGACAATTTCCCATAAATCTTATGTTGTGTTAGTCTTTGCAAGACTAGACAAAGGTGTTGATCATGATTAGCCTCATATTTTCAATAAATCAAAATATCATCAAAAAAAATTAGCATAAACTTATCCAAATGATCTCTAAAAATGTTGTTCATAAGGTTCATTAAAGTTGTAGGTGCATTGGTTAAACCAAAAGGTAAAATCATAAATTCATAATGCCCATATCAGGTCCTAAAGGCCATTTTATGATTGTCTTCTTATTTATGTGAAACTGATGGTAACTAGACCTTAATTCTATCTTGGAAAAGACTACAACACCCTTCATTTTGTCAAAAAAATCATCAATTCTTGACAAGGGATAGTGATTTTTGATTGTTACCTTGTTCAACATGCGATAATAAATACAAAGCCATAGTGTATCATCATTTTTATTTACAAAGACTACCAAAGTACCCCAAGGAGACACACTTGGTCATATGCTTTTGCCATCAAAAATTTCTTGCATCTAAACTTTTAATTCTTGTAGATTAGCCACATTCATATGGTAAGGTGCCTTAGATGCTGGGGCATATCTAGGTATGATGTCAATATAGAAGTCAAACTCATTTTCGGGTGGCAACCTAGGCAATTTTTTAGGAAATACACCCATAAATTCCCTTAATATGGTAAAATATGCATGTTTCATATTTTTCTCATTAGATATTTTCTATAATTAGATTGCATAGAGTTTGCATCGTTTCCTAATAACTCTTTTCAGCTATAGGGATAAAAGTGTTTTACATCTTGAAGACCCTTGAATTCCTTATAATTCTATAATTTGGCCAAGGTAATTGGTGCATCACACCCTTTTTCCCACACAATCAAGTGTATCTTAATGTTCATGCAACCAATCCATCCCAAGGATGAGATCATATGACCATAAAGGTGTGAGAAACATATTTGCCTTGGTCTCAAAAACACCAAGATCCAATTTTGATTTGATGTTACATTTTTATCAATAAAAGGAGAAATAAAATAGTCCATTATACTAGAATCAATCAAAATACCTAAATGGAAACCATTTATTTTACCTTAGGTCTCAACAAGAGTGGCTTGCAAATTAGCATTAGAGTTATCAATTACAACATACACCCTATGGTTTGTTGTTTGGCTAATTTTAACTTAGGACAATCCTTCTTATAGTGATTGTCACCACATTCCCAACACACAATTAGTCTAGAAGATGTTATAAGAACCATATTAGCACCCATGGCAAGTCCATGTAAGTTGTGTTGGTGTTGTTCCTTCCTGTAAGAATCATTTTTGGAAGGCCCATGAGATTTTAAATTCCTATTATGATTTTAAAACTTGTAATTCTTATTATTTCCTAAAAATCTACAATCAAAATTTCTAAAATTCTTATTCATGGGAGAAAATTTCCTAGCCTTAGACTATTATTTATTAGACTTGAATTCTTGTCTTGGCTTTTGGCAAGAATTTTCTTTCTCTTTAGTACTATATGGTGATTTTATGGCTATAGCCAATGTTTTTAGATTATTAATTTTTACATCATGCATCAGAACCTCCTTAAGTTTTATCTTGAAAATAGTCATTTTAGTTTCTTTGTTATGCATATAATTCACATGACATGACAAGTTCAATAATTTATTCTCATATTCTGTTGACGCTGGAAAGTGCACCCTGCGGCAGGAAAACGGATTCCTGCCCTCTCCTCGCAACACGAAAACCCCTCTCTCGCCTATGGGATGGCGAAGAAAGAGAGGAGAGTCTCTAGGTATGGGCTAGTTCCCTTTGATGTATCTTGTTTGTTTCAAGTAGTGCAAAATATAGGTATATAGGTATACTGGGGGGGATGAAAAGAGATAGAGAAAAAGCATGAAAACAAACAGCCTACTCTAAAAGAGGTGATACACCAAAAACAAGTTGACCTTCCACATCCACACTCAGGATCAGGAAAAAACATACATACACTCAGATCTGGTAGAAAAGACCAGGTCTCTGGGATGACAGGGAGGTTCTTATGGAAAGCACAAGAAATAGGGACTCACAAAGGTGCTGAGAAATACACACTGTAAGTGACCTCACCTGTTTTATACCTCCAAAACAGAACTCTACTCCTGGCAGCAGTAGACAGTGGCACTTTGTAGATCGCAGGTTTGCTGGTGTTGAACCTGTGAGAGCATCAAGAGACAATGACTGGACACAGATTAACATTCAATGCATACACAGCAAGATCCATCCAAATAGAGGTAAAAATCTCTTTTATTGATTCAAGTGGAAAATTTGGAGAGCAGTGCTCTTTAAAAAAGTGGGGAAGATCCTAATAAATGAACAAGTCTACCCATTTATAGGGATAAGCCAAGAGGAGTCTCATTAGAAAGAGTGAAAAACACTATTGATGACATCACAAGTCTATCAAGACCATGCTTGTTGCCTCATTTTGCGCGCTGGTCTTCTCCTCCGACAGCTGGGTGGGTTTTTTCCTATGTTCTGCAAGTGTTTTTTGCCACCTCATGTTGTGGGCGGTGAATTTGCCACCCGTTGTAGTGGATTGCATGTAGGACTTCTACCGACATTGGCCGATAAGCTGCCGACCGTGGCAGTTTTGCTGACATCAGCCTATGTAAGCTATCGACGGTGGCAGTTTTGTCGACGTCAGCCAATGTTAGTGGCCTCTTTTTCTCCATCGGCATTGTGGGCAGTGATTTTGCTGCCCTCTGCATCACATGTAGGGGGTCTCTGTTTACCCACCCGTGTTGTGGGTGGCGATTCTGCTGCCCTCTAGACTTTGTCTGCCCTTCCTTTTTTGCTAAGTGTCAAATGCCCTAGTTTTTTCCCTTCTTCTTGTGAACATTTGAAGACTCTGCCTCTTGATACTGTGAATGCCAATGAACTAGGCCAATGAGCCAATGCTCTGAAATGGAGCTGTTGAACTGTGAAGGTGGACCCTGCAACTTGAAATGACTGGCCATGAAAAGCAGGTGTAAGAGGTGACCAGGATTTCGCCTGAGGGGCAAAATTGGGTCAACAAATTGGAGACTCATAGGGTAAGCGTGCCTGCTATGCTTAGAACCCAGTTGCCTTTTAATATCCATTAGGTGCGGAGTCGGATGGTGACTTTGAAGCAAGTTCTCCATAGCTCTCGAGATCCCAAAATCAAAAACATAGAATTTACCCCCAAAACGAAGGGAAACACACAAAACTAAAAACAACTACCTGTGCAACTGCACTTAGGGAAAATAGGGAAAACAACTGAAAGCAAACTATTATATATAGTTAACCAGGAATGTTTGCATCCCTCCTGGATTGAAAGGAAAATTTCTTAAGTCCCCTTCTTAGCGAAGAGGCTTATTGTGGCAAGCAAGTAGCTGAAAGAAAAAGAGAGATGGTGACTTGCTCTTCTTGCCTGTCACCTGAGTTGACTGGGAACTAAGGGGATTGAAATCAAACATGCCTCTAATATATATGTATTATGATTGTTTTGGGAGGCCTGTTGGATGCTGGTCCTTCAAATAGGTGCTCTCCACCAAGAAATCAATGGTTGTCGGCTCATCACCGTAAGCCTTCTAATCTGCACAATTCTTCTGAAATGTATCATGGTCTGATTTGTTTCCTTCTGCCTCGCTAAAAACTCTGTCAGACTTGTCCTCTACTTCCTCTTGGCCTTCTTGAAGAAGGGTGAATGTGGTGATGTCTAAAAAGGGCTCACAAAATGATTGTTCATCCCATAGAACATCACTTATCTGTTTAAAGTTTAGTTCTTCAAGGTATTCCTCCACAAAGACAGACTTCCCCTTTTTCTCTTTGTTGATCAGGTTCTCTAGATTTTTAAAAATATTCTCCTAATCTTCCTCTAACTCAGGTTCTTCAATGTAGTCATCCTCATCAATACAGCAAGGAAGTTCATCGAACAGAGGAGAAGAGAGCTTACCATGCATTTGTTCCTCCTCGAATTGTTGGAACATCTGCATATACGCAAGGCCTGCATCTTCTCTACTACTGATAAGGTCTTCATAAGGGGCATCAATGATGATTTTTTCTTCGTTGTCGCTCATGACAACCTCCTGAAGGACTGTAGATTGGATCTTTTGTTCCTCTCCTGCCTCTTGCAAAACAAGTTCTTCCTCAAGAAGGGGTGAAGTGGAGAAATTAGGTGGAAGAGGGAACAGTCCTTGAGCTAGAATCGAATGATTCTCCTCTCTCCACTTAATCAGTACTTCATCTATATCAAGCATGGCCTGATAACTCTATTGGAAATGTGTAGGTGGGGTGTGTTCAGGCATGAAATGTGATGTTTGGTCTGAACCATCCACCACACATTGGCTGAGGAAATTCTTTTTAGACTCCAACTTTGTAATTCTCCTACTCGGATCTTCTTGGAAAAGCTTTTCCTGGAGGCTGCCAGCATCATCACAGGCAGGCGCAGCTTCAGCTTCTTCAAGGTTTTGAGAAAAACCTTGCTTTTCTTCTCCCTCTTTGCTGACCCATGATTCCACTGTCTTCCCCCAATTCAGGATCTCTGAATTTAAATTTTGCTCCTGTGAATAGGCAGCAACTTTGTTCTCCATGAGGTCCTGAGGCTCTTCTACAAGGTCTGAAAAAATTAACTCCCTTTCAAGGAGTAGCTTCATCCTAGCCTCTAAGTTTTCAATTCGTCTGGCTAGGTTTTCTTGGAAGAGTCTTTCTTGGAGGTGGCTAGCATGATCTTCAAAGCTCTGAGCTGATCCTTGGCATTCTTTCCTCTAACTTGGAACTTGCACATCATGCTGGAAAACTTGGGGAGGCTGAAGAATGCAAGGAAAACACTGTTGGTGCATTGGAGGAGCCTCTAGAAGAGGGACGTGCTGGCTGGTGGTATTATTTTCGATGGAAGATTCCTGATCTAAGGAGTTGAAAAGATTGATTTTCATGGGAGGTTGTTCTGATACCCTCTGGTGTTGGAAGGCCAGGCGCACAGGATTGGGAGGAGCAGTATTTGATGAGTTGGAGTGAGCAAGTGCAATTTGGTAAAACATATTTGGTGCAAAAGAGGGGGTTTTCTTTAGGTTAGGAGGGGGTACGCAAGGCTGGTTGCCTTGAATAGATGGATTTCTCCATTTTCTTACCTCCTCCTTCATGGACTGTACGGCTTGTGCTTGCCTAAACAAGCACTCCTCTTTATACATCAGCTCCTGCTGATACTTGTGTTGCTCTTCCAATCTGTCAATTTCTTTTGTCTGCTTCTCAAATTCCAACGCCACCTCCCTTATAGTTTCAATGCAACTAGGAGAGCTACTTAAGGGGATTCCATAAATATTTTGAGTCTGATCGATATTATATGAAGGAGAACAAAATCCATGACTTTCTGCAAAAGAAGAATACATACAAGAAATAGATGATTTTTGGTGGCACCAGGCTGCTTAACCAGTAGATTTAACTCAGAGTCGCTAGATGCTGAAGAAACTTGATTTGTTGTAACAGGACCAACATCAGCCCTGAAACTTTACTGCGTTAATCAAACTGAGGCCCCACCGGGCGTGCCAAAATTGTTGACACTGGAAAGTGCACCCTGCAGTAGGAAAATGGATTCCTGCCCTCTCCCCGCAACATGGAAACCCCTCTCTCACCTGTGGGATGGCAAAGCAGGAGAGGAGAGTCTCTAGGTATGGGCTAGTTCCCTTTGATGTATCTTGTTTGTTTTAGGTAGCACAAAATATAGGTATATAGGTATACTGGGGGGTGAAAAGAGATAGAGAAAAAGCATGAAAACAAACAGCCTACTCTAAAAGAGGTGATACACCAAAAACAAGTTGACCTTCCACATCCACACTCAAGATCAGGGAAAAACATACATACACTCAGATCTGGCAGAAAAGACTAGGTCTCTGGGATGACAGGGAGGTTCTTATGGAAAGCACAAAAAATAGGGACTCGCCAAGGTGCTGAGAAATACACACTGTAAGTGACCTCACTTGTTTTATACCTCCAAAATAGAACTCTACTCCTGGCAGCAGCAGACAATGGCACTTTGTAGATCACAGGCTTGCTGGTGTTAAACCTGTGAGAGCATCAAGAGATAATGATTGGACATAGATTAACATTCAATGCATACACAGCAAGATCCATCCAAATAGAGGTAAAACTGTCTTTTATTGATTCAGGTGGAAAATTTGGAGAGCAGTGCTCTTTACAAAAGTGGGGAAGATCTTGATAAATGAACAAGTCTACCCATTTATAGGGAAAAGCCAAGAGGAGTCTCATTAGAAAGAGTGAAAAACACTATTGATGACATCACAAGTCTGTCAAGACCATGCTTGTTGCCTCGTTTTGTGCACTGGTCTTCTCCTCCGATGGCTGGGCGAGTTTTTTTCCTGTGTTCTGCAAGTGTTTTTTGCCACCTCATGTTGTGGGTGGTGAATTTGCCACCCGCTACAATGGATTGCATGTAGGACTTCTACCGACGTCGGCCGATAAGCTACCAACCATGGTAGTTTTGCCGATGTCGGCCTATGTAAGCTACTGATGGCAGCAGTTTTGCCGACGTCGACTGATGTTAGTCGCCTCTTTTTCTCCATCGACATTGTGGGTGGTGATTTTTTCGCCCTCTACATCACGTGTAGGGGGTCTCTATTTACCCACCCATGTTTTGGGTAGCGATTCTGCCGCCCTCTGCACTTTGTCTGCCCTTCTTTTTTTGCTAAGTGTCGAATGCCTCAGTTTTTTCCCTTCTTCTTGTGAATGTTTGAAGACTCTGCCTCTTGCTACTGTGAATGCCAACGAACTAGGCCAATGAGCCAATGCTCTAAAATGGAGCTGTTGAACCCTGAAGGTGGACCCTACAACTCGAAATGAATAGCCATGCAAAGCAGGTGTAAGAGGTGACTGGGATTTCACCTGAGGGGAAAAATTGGGTCAACAAATTGGAGACTCACAGGGTAAGCGTGCCTGCTATGCTTAGAACCCAGTTACCTCTAAATATCCATTGGGTGCGGAGTCAGATGGTGACTTTGAAGAAATTTCTCCATAGCTCTCGAGATCCCATAATCAAAAACACAAAATTTACCCCCAAAATGAAGGGAAACACACAAAACTAAAAACAACTACCTGTGCAACTACACTTAGGGAAAACAGGGAAAACAACTGAAAGCAAACTATTATATATAGTTAACCAGGAATGTTTGCATCCCTCCTGGATCAAAAGGAAAATTTCTTAAGTCCCCTTCCTGGCGAAGAGACTTATTGTGGCAAGCAAGTAGCTAAAAAAAAGAGAGATGGTGACTTGCTCTTCTTGCCTGTCACCTGAGTTGATTGGGAACCGAGGGGATTGAAATCAAACATGCCTCCAATATATACGTATTTTGATTATTCTGGGACGCCTGTTGGATGTTGGTCCTTCAAATAGGTGCTCTCCACCAAGAAATCAATGGCTGTCAGCTCATCACCATAAGCCTTCTGATCTACACAATTCTTCTGCAATGTATCATGGTCTGATTTGTTTCCTTCTACCTTGCTAAAAACTCTGTCAGACTCATCCTCTGCTTCCTCTTGGCCTTCTTGAAGAAGGGAAAATGTGGTGATGTCTAAAAAGGGCTCAAAAAATGATTGTTCATCCCATAGAACATCACTTATCTGTTTAAAGTTCAGTTCTTCAAGGTATTCCTCCACGAAGACAGACTTCCCCTTTTTCTCTTTGCTGATCAGGTTCTCTAGATTTTCAAAAATATTCTCCTGATCTTCCTCTAACTCAGGTTCTTCAATGTAGTCATCCTCATCAATACAGCAAGGAAGTTCATCGAATAGAGGAGAAGAGAGCTTACCATGCATTTGTTCCTCCTTGAATTGCTGGAACATTTGCATATACGCAAGGCTTGCATCTTCTCTACTGCTGATAAGGTCTTCACAAGGGGCATTAATGATGATTTTTTCTTCATTGTCGCTCATGACAACCTCCTGAAGGACTGTAGATTGGATCTTTTGTTCCTCTCCTGCCTCTTGTAAAACAAGTTCTTCCTCGAGAAGGGGTGAAGTGGAGAAAGTAGGTGGAAGAGGGAACAGTCCTTGAGCTAGAATCGAATGATTCTCCTCTCTCCACTTAATCAGTACTTCATCTATATTAGGCACGGCCTGATAACTCTCTTGGAAATGTGTAGGTGGGGTGTGTTCAGGCATGAAATGTGTTGTTTGGTCTGAACCGTCCACCACACATTGGCTGAGGAAATTCTTTTTAGACTCCAACTCTGTAATTATCCTACTCAGATCTTCTTGGAAAAGCTTTTCTTGGAGGCTGCCAACATCATCACAGGCAGGCGCAGCTTCAGCTTCTTCAAGGTTTTGAGAAAAACCTTGCTTTTGTTCTTCCTCTTTTCTGACCCATGATTCCACTGTCTTCCCCCAATTTAGGATCTCTGGATTTGAATTCTGCTCCTGTGAATAGGCAGCAACTTTGTTCTCCACGAGGTCCTGAGGCTCTTCTACAAGGTCTAAAAAAATTAACTCCCTTTCAAGGAGTAGCTTCATCCTAGCCTCTAAGTTTTCAATTCGTCTGGCTAGGTTTTCTTGGAAGAGTCTTTCTTGGAGGTGGCTAGCATGATCTTCTTCAAAGCTCTGAGCTGGTCCTTGGCATTCTTTCCTCCAACTTGGAATTTGCACATCATGCTGGAAAACTTGGGGAGGCTGAAGAATGCAAGGAAAACACTGTTGGTGCGTTGGAGGAGCCTCTAGAAGAGGGACGTGCTGGCTAGTGGTATTATTTTTGATGGAAGATTCCTGATCTAAGGAGTTGAAAAGATTGATTTTTATGGGAGGTTGTTCTGATACCCTCTAGTGTTGGAAGGCCAGGCGCACGGGATTGGGAGGAGCAGTATTTGATGAGTTGGAGTGAGCAAGTGCAATTTGGTAAAATGGATTTGGTGCAAAAGAGGGGTTTTTCTTTAGGTTAGGAGGGGGTACGCAAGGCTGGTTGCCTTGAATAGATGGATTTCTCCATTTTCTTACCTCCTCCTTCATGGACTGTATGGCTTGTGCTTGCCTAAACAAGCACTCCTCTTTATACATCAGCTCTTGCTGATACTTGTGCTGCTCTTCCAATCTGTCGATTTCTTTTGTCTGCTTCTCAAATTCCAACGCCACCTCCCTTATAGTTACAGGGCAACTAGGAGAGCTACTTGAGGGGATTCCATAAATATTTTGAGTCTGATCGATATTATATGAAGGAGAACAAAATCCTTGACTTTTTGTAAAAGAAGAATACATACAAGAAATAGATGATTTTTGGTGGCACCAGGCTGCTTAACCAGCAGATTTAACTCAGAGTCGCCAGATGCTGAAGAAACTTGATTTGTTGTAACAGGACCAACATCAGCCCTAAAACTTTACTACATTAATCAAACTGAGGTCCCATCGGGCGTGCCAAAACTATTGACGCTGGAAAGTGCACCCTGCGGTAGGAGAATGGATTCCTACCCTCTCCCCGCAACATGGAAACCCCTCTCTCACTTGTGGGATGGCGAAGCAGGAGAGGAGAGTCTCTAGGTATGGGCTAGTTCCCTCTGATGTATCTTGTTTGTTTTAGGTAGCACAAAATATAGGTATATAGGTATACTGGGGGGGATGAAAAGAGATAGAGAAAAAGCATGAAAACAAATAGCCTACTCTAAAAAAGGTGATACACCAAAAATAGGTTGACCTTCCACATCCACACTCAGGATCAGGGAAAAACATACATACACTCAGATCTGGCAGAAAAGACCAGGTCTCTGGGATGACAGGGAGGTTCTTATGGAAAGTACAAAAAATAGGGACTCACCAAGGTGTTGAGAAATACACACTGTAAGTGACCTCACCTGTTTTATACCTCCAAAACAGAACTCTACTCCTGGCAGTAGCAGATAGTGGCACTTTGTAGATTGCAGGTTTGCTGGTGTTGAACTTGTGAGAGCATCAAGAGACAATGACTAGACACAGATTAACATTCAATGCATACATAGCAAGATCCATCCAAATAGAGGTAAAACTATATTTTATTGATTCAAGTGGAAAATTTGGAGAGCAGTGCTCTTTACAAAAGTGGGGAAGATCTGATAAATGAACAAGTCTGCCCATTTATAGGGAAAAGCCAAGAGGAGTCTCATTAGAAAGAGTGAAAAACACTATTGATGACATCACAAGTCTATCAAGACCATGCTTGTTGCCTCGTTTTGTGTGCTGGTCTTCTCCTCTGGTGGCTGGGCAGGTTTTTTCCTGTGTTTTGCAAGTGTTTTTTGCTGCCTCATGTTGTGGGCAGCGAATTCACCGCCCACTACAGTGGATTGCATGTAGGACTTCTGTCGACGTCGACCGATAAGCTACCAACCATGGTAGTTTTGCTGACGTCGGCCTATGTAAGCTGCCGATGGTGGTAGTTTTGCTGACGTTGGCCGATGTTAGTGGCCTCTTTTTCTCCGTCGGCGTTGTGGGCATTGATTTTGCTGCCCTCTGCATCACATGTAGGGGGTCTCTGTTTACTCGCCCGTGTTGTGGGTGGCGATTCTGCTGCCCTCTGCACTTTGTCTGCCCTTCCTTTTTTACTAAGTGTCGAATGCCCCAATTTTTTCCCTTCTTCTTGTGAACGTTTGAAGACGCTGCCTCTTGCTACTGTGAATGCCAACGAACTAGGCCAATGAGCCAATGCTCTAAAATAGAGCTGTTGAACCTTGAAGGTGGACCCTGCAACTCAAAATGACTGGCCATGCAAAGCAGGTGTAAGAGGTGACCGAGATTTCACCTGAGGGGCAAAATTGGGTCAACATATTCTACAATAGACATGTTATCTTTCTTTAAGAGCTAAAAATCAATGATTTTCTACTCTTTATAGTTTGCATTCAGATACATTTTGTAGAATTGAGTCTCAAAAATAGTCCAAGATAGATTCAAAGGTTGACACCCTTCAATAGCACAAAGGTGATTCCACCATAATGCTATAGGTCCTAGTAGCTGATAGGCTACCACTCTGGCTTTCATGTTGGAAGGTATATTATGCAAATTGAAGTAATTCTACAAGTGTACCAATCATGAATAATCTACATCACTAGATTATTCACCTAAAAAGGTAGGTGGAGGAAGTTTCTTCATCTCTTTTATTATTGGGTCAATGGTGGTCAAAGGTAATTCTTTGATTATAGGTCCTTTTACTTGACCCATTTCTAGCTTGGGTACTTCCTCTTGGAATATCCCTTCAATATTGTTCAATATTTATTCTTGATTGTCAATCTTCCCTTGCAAGGTGTTAAGGGATATTAAGATCCCATTAAGGACGTTTTCATGCTTATCAGTTGCATTCCCACTGACTGATTTAACATGAGGTACCTTGGTATTATTATCTACATTATTTACCAATAGTTAATCTAGATTATGAATCAAAATGCAGCCTCAATGACCTCTTTCACATCCTCAACCCCTACCTATAGTAGTGTTGATATGTAGTGGATTTATATGGATGTTGCTTCCACTTGATCTTCTTTGCACCATCTTGAGAAATCAAAAGTGATAACTTTAGGATATTGTAATAAGTTACAAGAAAATATTCATTCCCAGAGTTTCCTAAATCAGAACATTGCTCTAATATCAGATGAAACAACCCAATTTTTTTTTAGAATCATCTATCAAAGTACACTTTGGATACATATTAGACCCTCTTACTAACATAATGAAACATTTAATGAAATATGTGATAACATGATTAGAATCAAAGGAGGGGAAGCTGAGGTAATTCACTATAGGTAAGCACATACAACATGTACTATGGGGAAATTATTTATTGTTTAGAGGGATTATGGGATTTGAGGTGTATCAATGTACACATAAACTATTATGTATTGAGTTCCATAAGTGGTACTCATCAAGACGTCATAGGACCATTTATAGGTCCTTAACCCTAGGTAAATGACTCACTCTCCTCGGTGGGTTTCAATCCCACATAAGGATGTCTAGGTTAAAGGAAAGATTGTCCAAAGAGGTTGGATTAAAGGATTCTTAGGTTATTGGTTAGATTATCCAAGTATTTGAATTGAGTTACAAGCCATAATACACACAAGTACTCAAAATCAGCAACAAATTTAACTTCATACTTGTATGTTTAACTTTATTTAAGCAAAAATTATAAGAGCATAAGAGTATATAGATATAGTACATCATTTATATCAAACATGGATGATTATTCATTCAATTAGTTTCAATATATAATCTATTCAACTATTAATAATTGGCATAGCCAATGATATAAAAAAGAGTGTAATATTTTTAAGCAATTAAATCAAAATTGCCCAATAATTTTTCAATCAATCATAAATTTATACATTCATTAAAGAAGATCATTCCTCATTCTCATGTGGCATTTCCTAGATAAGTAGTAAGCTGATCATAATTCATTTCATTACATCAAAATAACAAGTAAAGTGTAATAATGGAATTCATTCAAGTGTTATGATGAGTGGAACCCAAATAAAAGGTTCCTTATAAGTAGCTTTTAAGAAAATTACTATCGATAGCCAAGGTAACCAACCAAGTAATTTTATACAAGTTTCAAAATGAGTGGAGCCCAAATAAAAGATTCCACTCAAGGAAATCCTATAAAATTCTGTTGGAATCCATGGCAATCAAGCATGTGAGTTAGCTCAAGGGGAAAAAACATAGCTCTAAATTTCATATTATCAGACATGAAATGATATATATTCATTGTTTCAAGACACATCAAAACTTTACTTATTTAAGTAATTATGAAATTATTAAACATAATTATTGAACTTAATATTTAATCATTCTTGTATTGCTTACGAGTTACTTTCAGATTCCACAAATGTAAAAATGAGTCAAGAATGATAACCTAAGTCTGAAGCATACCTCTCACACAACTATTAGATTTGAATTATATTATAAAAATGGAGTATTTATTTCTTTTTCCTCATATCTCATCTTTATATATCACTATAAGGTTAGATGTTCTAACATAGCTATATAATTACAGTTATGAGTAACCAATTATCTTAAGCCACTTCCTTTATTATAAATCCAAATACATATATAATTTAATAAAAATCAAAATCTTATGTTAATCCATATTCACTTAGAAATATACATTTGTGACTATCTATTTCACACTATTATGCCTCATCTATTATTCTATATCTAAGAGTAAAAATGTGCATGTAAATTAAGAATAACAAATGTCTTCTATTAATTCATATTCACTTGTAAGTAGACAACTGAAAGTACCCATTTGAAACTATTTATCTATTTTGTAGTTTCATAAAGCAAAATTCTTTAATAATATAAGTATATCTTTTAAAATATAATCATTTATGAAAATATATTCATCACATTTATCTAATTGATTCCTCTTTAAACTAGAAAGAACATAATTGAAAATATTTACTTCAAACATAAGTCAAGTGGCACCAAATTATTTCCATAATAGATTGCTCAAATTAAGAGAGTTAGTATAATGATAACAATATGTCATTTAGAATACAATCAATGATTCTCATATTCTAAAATCAAAGGCACAAGATTAAATGATACAATTTTAAATTACCTATACCAACATTAATCTTATTTATTTTAACCTTTTGATACTATATTCTAGATTTTATTTACAAGGTTGTTAACATTCAATAATATAATTATGATAATCAACGTAACATTAATAACTAAATATAATCAAATAAATAAACATATCATTACCATATTCCATGCAACATTGTTGATAAAGAAGTTGAAAATGAACTAGTGGATCAGGATAAGCCCACCCTACAAGCCTTATGATCCCCCCATTGGTGGTGCTTACCACCCCAACCATTAGCAGGTTGGTGGTTGTGGTAACCAAGAATGGGTAATATATTATGAGCACATCAGACTCCACATAAGGATATGAACACATAAGATACATACACAATATTTTTTCATTCCAAGGTGAGATGGGAATACTTAACCCCTCAAGGTATAGGTTAAGGGTGAGGATGGTTAATTATGACTATTGAATGATATAAAATTGATTAAATATTAATCTATTATATATTTTTCAAACTTGTCTTTTTTGGACCTTATCCAATACCCTGACTGGTATTTAAACATATGTACCCTCAATGTATACTTGTAACTATTTTAGTCTGGTCTAGGAATGGATTTATACACATTCCAGTCAAGAAAGAAAAAGACAACTAGAATTGAATTATAATAAAAATAATAATTATTAATTCGACTCAACCAACTTAAAACATCTAAGTCAAGTTTATAACATTGAATAGTTGTCAAGTTTGATATAGTCAATAGTTCAAAGAACATATTTGAAATTGAAGCATCGATGAATAACACGACACTTAAGTCAAAGACCCTATACCATGAAAATGAAATGATTTACGACATACTTAATGCAAAATGAAACAAAGCATAAGCAGATATATGATATGATATGATGTGTGTGTGTGTGTGTGTGTGTGTGTGTGTGTGTGTGTGTGTGTGTGTGTGTGTGTGTGTGTGTGTGTGTGTGTGTGTGTGTGTGTGTGTGTGTGTGTGTGTGTGTGTGTGTGTGTGTGTGTGTGTGTGTGTGTATGTATATATATATATATATATATAAGTTAGTTAAGGATAAAATAACCACAATCACCCAAGCATAAACATTATGTTCAAATACATACATAAAGTCACACACACACACACACACACACATTGTATTCAAAACTTAATTTCCATCAATATAACCAAAGTGAATTGATTGATCAAAATCCATAAAGAAACCAAGTTGAAATGACACAGTTTGAAAAAAGGATAACCCAAATTTTACAAAAGCACCAAAATTAAACTACACATATGTATATATATATATATAAACCTATAAAAAAAATTGAAATCGAATCAATTGGATTATTATTTTCAAATTCCATAGAAAGGAAAATAAGACTTAATAACAATACCTCAAAATTACAAAGGCACAACAGTTTAAAATATAAACAATTAAAACTATAAAGGAATATGTATGTATGTATGTATGTATGTATGTATATATACTTTTGTATATTTATCTATATATATAATATATTTAGATTTAAATGAAATTGAAAACCCATGACTTAATCAATTAAATATTTCTTTCACATAAATAACAAAGTACCATAGTCCTTCGAATAGCCCAATTTTTACCACCCAGTTTAAAGATTGCCCAAATAAATCCATACAACCTTAGATAACTCAACATAGTTGAGTTAAGAGATGTAAGAGAATTTATCAAATGTAGGAAAGGAATATAAAATAATGGCATAGATAAAACATACAGTTGTTCACCTAGATATATGTTAGTGGATGCATCCTACTCATGCAACTTATATCTATACACTAGAATTGGAATAAACTATACTTTTACGAAATGATAACTTAAGGAATGAAAGGAGTTCCCATTCAATATTCACGATATAGAAACACACAGTCACAATATAGTAAAAAACACAATCATGAATGGAAGTTTCTACATGGAAACCTAGAAATTTATACATAAAAGAAATCAAGAATGTATAGGCTTGTCTATAAACACAAATCTTTTCAAAGAGGGAAAACACAGTTGTAAAAAATACAACATAGATTTGTAACTCTTTTTAATGCATTAATACATAAGAATAAACTTAGTCACATGAAAGAGACCAGGTTGAATAAGTAACATGATGACCCAAAGAAAGATACAAACCTAGATGCTCATTCATGGACTCAATTCTGAGTATGATATTGATAATAATAGATTTCATGATACATATATATAACTATCATTTATTTTAGGTTTATGTATAATAAACATGTCTATGTAGCATTTTAAATTGACCTATGCATGCACCTAGAAGACTGAGGACTTGTGGCTACATGCATAGCCTTATATTTTCATCATTATAATAAATCAATAAAAAAATTAACACAACTTATAAATACAATCTTACTTGGAAAACAATGAAATAAAACCTAGGAAGAATAATAAGCTCTAGGATGCATCCAACGACTTAGTGTGTCTAAGTAGCCATCCTACCATTAAAACTAGGTGACCAGTTACTATTTGCACCTAAAAATCCCCAAATTCATAACATTTTTTTTGTCATCCACTCTCCCCATACCTTTCCATCCCTTTTCCATTTGATCAACTCACATTGAATTATAGGAGGAGAGAGAAGTTAGGCATATCCCCATGCAATCTTTCCAACCTTGCCATTAATGGTGAGTCATGAAGACTCTATGAAAAAGCATTCTATTAACCAATATACAATAGGATTAGGGTTAATTAAATTGGATTAAAAACAAACCACATGGATGTTACATTAAAACTTCATTGTAATGTCACCTACCTCAATTAATGAGGTAAACATACTTCCCTCGCAAGTCATTGACCTAAGTTGGTGTGATAAACATCAAATAATTTAAGTCACTTTAAGTCAAACCATGACTAATATAATCATTAAAACACAAATTATTATACAACAATTTTAGGTCAAAGGGGGGGTTAGGGTATCATAGGTGACAAGGGTTTCCAATGGGAGGGTTAGGTCTAGGTAGTTATTTAAGTTTAGGTATGAACTGGGTAGGTTGATAGGGTTAAATGGACAATAAAAAGATTCAAAAAACCTATGTAAATAAATAATGAAGATGTGAGTATGGGAAAGGAGGTGGTTGGTAATAGAAACCAAAAATAATAAACAATAATGACAAGTAACAACCCATAATGAAATTGATAAGGTACATCAAAAAAAAAATACACAAGGACCATAGCTCAAAAAAACATAGTAGTAATTAATGACCAAATCAATATTTTCTCAAAAACATTATTATGAAATTACAGCCTCCATAAACCTGCCTAGCTAATAGACAACTTGAAACCACTAAAATGGCATAAATGCATTATGTCTTAATCTAGAAAATCAATATAGACTATAAAATTATTAACAACAGAATAATAATAAGTCCATCACATAATTAATCATAAGTATGCAACTAGCACTACTATAACAAGTACCACATAATCTAGCTAAACAACATCTAACCAATTTAGTATCAAATAATAAAGTAATAACATCAGCATATATATGAAAATTTAGGATCATGAGATCTAACCAGTTTAGTATCTAGCATATTATGTCTTGATTTGAAGTATTTTATCATAGAATATACGACAATATGATGGTAATCATAATTTGCATTGTTGTCATAGTCCTTAGTGTGGGCCTATTTGGATCAATCTCTTCTAGATAAAAAAGAGTGACAGGATTTCACTCAAGTATCTTATGTAATAGTATATAAGCAGGTGATGATAATATTCAAAATTACCTCTTTGGTGGAGCTATAAATTGTAGCCGATTCATAGGTTTGGAAAATACATTAACTATAATATTTGCCTCAATATTTTTATCATTTTGTTTGACCTTGTAACTTTTTTTAATTTTAAATTTAATTATTTAAATATTTATAGGATTAGATGTATACTTACATCTTTTCAAATTTATGATCTTAAATTATTTGTCCCTTACTATGTGGCCTATATCATTAAAGGATTTGAATCTCTTAAAGATAATTGACTCATGGAGCATGCAAGAAATAATTTATTGAATATTTATTGTAACTAATTGTTATCCATAACATTATTCAACTTGGATAATGTAGTCTTTTACCAAAATACATAATCATTTATTATATCATTGAACCCTCGTTTGGGTTTATAAATTTATGCATAAGATAGTTTCTTATCAATATTGATGGAAAAATGTACTAGAAATTATTTTTCCAAAGGGTTGAATGATCTTTAAAATTTGAGGGGAAGGCCATAGAACCATCACAAATCATAATCCTTGAGATGTCTTGGAAATAACTTAGTCAATATTTTTTCATTATAGGCATAATCCAAGCATGTTGTATGGAATGATATAAAGTGTTGATTTGGGTCACCTTTTCATTTTTATATTAGAAGCTTAGGAGATATAAAACATGTCAATAAAGGATAAGATATCATCTCAATGGATAATGGGTTATGAATACAGGCATGTGAATCCATGGAATGACTATCTCTAGATACACCTTGATATAAATACAACACCTTACCATGTAAATCTATTACAATATACTCAAGGGAATGTGAAGTAGGTGAGGTTGGTTATGTAACATGCATTATCATCATAGGATGTGTAAGAGTTTCCTATTTAGGAATAGGTATGGACATATGTTATAATCCTTGTGTTTCCCCCATACCTTGGGTAAATGTCACATAGGTCACTAGGGTTGTAGACATAAGATTACTACTAATAAATGAGATATAAACACTTAAAGTCAAACTATTAGATAATAAGGATGGGTTCACCAATATATTTAAACCTAATTTTTTTTATAAACCCCGAATAGGATAAAAACTAATATAATAATTTAAATTGATAAATATGGTATTTAAGCATAAGTCTGAATGTAAAAGACTAAAATTGATTTTAATAATTTGAAAAGTGGCATATGTTAAATATAGTAAGTACAAAAATGGGTTAGTTACTTAGATTTTATGTTTGATTTTTTTATTGTGATTATATTCTATAAGTGGAAAATAGACTAAATAAATCCTATGATTCATCAAGTTAATGAATTGTGCTTTTGTTTGTGCAGGCTCAATTCCTCATATCTATGTCAATATTGATTGTCAATACTAAACTATAGTGATAGGTACTAACTTATGTCCAAAATATGATTTGTGATAGGTAATAACCTTTTCCTATCTATAAAATATCTATTTATGTGATTCCAAATCTTAATAATCCACACAACTCTAGAAATCAACCTCTTTCAATTTGTAAGGGCTAGGAACCTACAAAAATTGGGAAAGTGTAATGAGATGAGATAACCCAAATCAGCACCATTTGGTTATTGAATGTTTCCTACATATCTAATAATTTGAGGAGGGAAATAAATCCACATGTAGTTCTCCCACCTTGTGTGATTATGAAATTTTGGTCCTTTGTTATATGTATGCAACTAATGATTTGGATATAATACTTGAAAATGTTTTGTTAATTGTATTTAGTATGTTTCAAACTTGGATTGTGAATAATCCTATTGATTGATTCATAGCTTTAGAATAATAGAGTATATTTTCTTAATGTGAAATAATGTGTATGTGTACTATATAAGTGCCAAGTGCTAGACTAAACTAAAATTTAAAAAATGCCTATGCATTATAATAAGTAGTTATGAAACATATAGTGAGGTTCTTGTAGGTGTATAACTACAAAATCAAATGATCAAACTCATAAATTATCATGCATTTGTTAAAAAATGGTGGATTAGGACCATGTTTATTTGATCAAGTCATGCATGATAAATGCATTCAATTTTTTCATTGTCAATTAATTAAAAACAAATTTTCGTATCTATAGTTATATATTTATATTATGTGGTCAATTTTATAATTTTACACTCTTTTGAATAATTGGAAATATTTTTTACTAATTCTAAGATATTTTATATATTAGCATTTTTGGATAATATTTAAATTTTTTAGGAGATAAATTGTATATACATAGGCCCTATATATTTTATTTTAATGGAATACCACCATATTAAGATAACAAGGGCCACCTTTATTTTATCCAAACCATCTTTTAATTGAAAGATAATTCTTTTGGATTATTTAATCCAAAGAGGGCCATGATTAAAAATATTTATGCATTTAGATTTATTAAATCCATGGGGAAGCCCATATTGCTATAAATTTATAATTTTATATTCCAAATAAAAATAAAGTCCACAAGAGTGGAAGGATAAAAATATAGAGATGTTAATTTTGGGGGATAGTATGTTTTCATTATCAAAACATAGGTTGGGCATGAAATTAAAATGGTTAAAATATTAACAACTTTAGGAATTTAAGGATCTATGTGATAACGTAGCATAAAAAAATGTAGTGGTGAAAAATGTAGCAGTAAAAATGTAGTATGATAAAAATGTAGTGTGACAAAAATGTCACAAGGATAAAACATAAAGAGGAAAAACATAGTGGTATTGGTAATGTCATAAAAATGTCATGAAGAGCATAATTGGGATATTTTAATGATTATCACATTGTTTATTTGTTGTCTAGTTCATTTTGGTGATAGTAGTTACATTTCATGGTGGAAAACTAATGCACCAAATTTACAAGCAAAATAATAGAGAAAAATGTGATTTCATGAGTTTGGACCTTTAGTTGAAAGTTGTGTTGTCTTCATGATATTAATAATACTTCTACATTTTTTCTTTACTACATTTTATCCTCGTGATGTTTTGTCGTACTACATTTTCACCACTACGTTATTTATCACTACATTTTTATCCGCTACTTTTTTATAGGATGCCAAATTTAATGGATCTAATTTATTTTTTAAGTGATGGTAATATATCAAAATATGAAAACATTGAGATATGTGAGAGTATTAATTAAAGTCTATAAACTTTGGTACTGATGTTGGATATATTTTTAAGAAATTTATGTGTTGATTTTAAATCCATGCATCCTCCTCATTATTAAACATTTTATTTAAATAGGGAGAGTCTCCATATTTTTTGTGTCTTCACTCCATGGAATTTTTTTAGCTCTATTTGGATCCCAAAATTTAAATTTTATTTACCTCATAAATTGATGTTTTATCCATTCTTTTCATTTCTAGTATATGTACATGTGATTATGCATATTTTAACTCATCATAAGAATTTATTGATTTTTTATTATTTCACCTAATATACATCTCTTTATTTTTATCCTTTTGTATATTAGTTCTATAATGATTCATTTATGTATATATTATTCATTATGTGTAGTCTTTCCTCTGGATGGATGTGGGATACAATTGTTATGACATATCACCCTAATATGTTTTTTTCATTTTATCCTTCTCCCTTTTCATCAAACTTGGAATATATTAATGTTAGGGTAGGATGATATGGCCTATTAATATCAAAGGATATTATATTACCATCCCATGAAATAAGACTACCCAAATGCTATTATGATCATTTTGTTGGTATAAATCTGAGCAACAACAATTTTTTATAGCACATCCAATGAGGATGAAATGAGAATTTCTATTTATTTTTAAAAAAATTCAATAAAATATTTACTTTAATTTGTATATTTCCTTGATTATTAGTGGAATATAAAAACTTATCTCACTAGGAGTAAAACCACAAGTTCCAACAAGTTTGAAAATCATTATTTCTCATATTTTAGAAAAATAAGACCCATAACTTTTCTTATTACCACCATATTATTTTAAAATATTATGATTTTGATGGATAATCACATTAATATTATTTAAGGAGCATAATATCATCCACCTAAAAACCCTATTATTTATGAATTAAAAAATATCTATTTTCATGTGATAAAAGAGAATTTAGGTCACTAGATCATACCACATATCACTGTACTTATCATTTATGAAATGATTGATACCAAATATTGTAATAGTTCAACCAATGCTTCACCTTATTGAATTTTATAATAATGTACAATTACATTCTTTATAGGTTATTAGTCATATTGATCTTAACCATATAATAATAAATCTAGGATGTCTTTGAAAACATCATCTAATCTTTCAGATTGTACATAAGTTGGCACAAAATAATCTTCTTATTATAGTTCTATATTTTTTGTCATATTTTTTTATCTTACCTTGTTATCTTACATACTTCATATTATATTTCATTAAATAAATCACTTCCATATATAAATTTTTTAATACACATTAAGTAGATTGTCCACCAAGGGGCCATAAATCGGTAATATCAAGACATACATGATTATATCATTCCTAAATGGTATAGTGTTATTTCTAAACTTTAATATATATTTTTATTCACACATATATGATGTCTAACTATATAAATTTATGTATTGAGACTCATGACCATTCATCATAGCTTCATTCATATCCTCAAATGGGAGATGAATTTATAATTATGCCAACTCTAGAGATGTTTTAGAAAGTGATAGAGGATGCATTGTAAAAACAAATGGAAGATTTATAATAATGTCATGCATGGGAATTAACAAGTATATTTTAATATTTTTTATCCATAAACTATTATACTTCTCTAACAACCTCTCATTCTCGTTAGCCATTTACATAAATGCCATATAAGTTACAAGTTAATATAAGCATTCCTATGTTTGTATTTATAATAGATGCAACTGAACTAGTTAACTAGATTAATCTCATATTTTCATACTTTTATTTATTAATTAATAAATTTTGATAAAACCACTCCACTACACATGAAAAATATCTTAGTTTAAACATATTTGTAGACATATGGAATGGGTTTCATATAACCACTCAAAAAAATTACCTTATTAGAAACTATGATGATCAATACATTAAGTTCTCTAAATTTCTTGAAGACAAAGAGTAGTTTGTGATATAATAAACATATACTTTCCATACCTTAGTGTCTAACCTTAGGAATTATGATTCATAGTAATCTAATTCTAAATTTTAGGTCAAGGTTTAAGTACTACATCTAGTAAAATATGGATTTAATGACTATTTCCTCCATTGGGGAAGCCTAAAAATATTCTTGAAGTATTGAATAAAAAGATAACACCAAGACTAAGATAAGAGATTTGAAGTCTTAGAGCAAGCAACAGTCTAAATATTCTAATAAGAATTCTAAATCAGGTAATAAATACAAACATCATCCAAATAAGAAATAACAACCATAAGATGATCAAACTATGAAATCCAAGACTAGAAAGTGGTTTTCAATTCACATCTACAACAATCATCCCAATAAATAATTTCATCCTATGAAAACTCTACTTACATATATGTAGGTAATGGGTATCATTACCATTTCATCATATAAATTCAAATAGATCATGAAGTCTGGTCCTAGCACCATGGTGGGTACCACAAACATATATACTACCCTTGTGGAAATAGAGGAAGTAAATATATTTTTCCATTATTAAATTTGGATCAATACCCAACTAGTATATTTTATTGTTGACTACAAAATTCATAAGAACAAAAGCTCTCCTAAACTATTTTTCAACTTGAATTTACCTTTGATGCCTCACCCACAACCATACTCCATTGGATGGTTGAGTGTGGGATAGAATAAATTCATCACTCAATAGTTTTAAGTGGTTTAAAACATTAATAATTTTCATGATACAATCTTTTGTAACATTACTCCATTAGAGGTATGCGATATTTTTGATGGGTAAAACATATATTTATCCTTAACATGTATTATATGAATCAAATCTTAGAAATTTTATCAAAAATTATAGGGATATGAAGTACCAAATATCATAGGTAGTTCCAAATATATCAATCATTAGTACCAAGCAATGTACAAAAATAGATGCATTTAGTAATAGATTTATTATTTTAATGGTAAGATCTAAACACAAGAAATTCCTTGTAGGACCAATTATTACCATAATTACTCCAACATCAACATAGAAAATAATAGAGTTAAAACGCAAGTTATAATAATACAAGGATGTATTTAAACTAAAAAAATATGTGCATACACACTATGTAGTGAATCATACTATTTATTTTATCCTTATACTACCCCTTCCTAATGTTTCTTTGTACCAAATATCCTTTTTAGAGAATGAAGAAATTGAGTGTTAGATTCATGAACTCATGGGAAAATGACATATCAGGCTCAAATCATTGCTTTGTAGTATCCCAATTATGATTAAACCAAATAAGGATGGCACATGGAGTTTTTACATTGACTACAAAGCACTTAACAATATCATATTAAAAAATTGTTATCCTCTTCCAAGGATTGACGATCTACTAGATTAGTTCCATGGTGTAAAATATTTCACTAAGATTGATTTCAATTTCAAGTATCATGAAATTTTTTTGAACCTATAGACATATGGAATACTATATTTAATTTAAAAAAAGGTTTTTTCAAATGATTAGTCTTGCCCTTAGGCTTAGCTAATGCTTAAAACACATTCATGCAGATGATGAATGATATTTTGCCTTGATGGCATCTTGATATTTAATAGAATAAGAGATGAACATCTATGCCATATAGAAAAAGTGCTTTACACTTTAAGGAAACATAATGTATATGCAAACATGAAGAAAAATTCATTTTATATTCTTTAAATTGATAATGTTGGATAGATTATAGATTCACAAGGAGTGTATGTGGACCTGACCAAGATTCAAGTCATTCAAATTAGCCACATCTAAATAATCTTACAGAGATTTACAACTTTCTAGGAATGTAAAAAAAATTCTAGATATTTTTGCTTGCTTTATCTCACATTATTTGTCCTCTAAACCAAGTTACCCTAGGTGGAACTAAATCAAATTTTAACTAGACTACCACATAATATAAAAAATTATAAGAATTGAAATGTAGACTCTATTTTACACCACTACTTGCTTTAATATAACTTTAACAACCATTTGAGATTGATATATATATTCCCTTAAATTTTCACTTAAATTAGTCCTCACTCAACATGGTCAGTTGCTTTAAAACTTTCACTACACCGGAAAGGAACTAGCTAACATATGATCATGAGTTTTATGTTATTTTTCAAGTATGTAAGCATTAGAAGCATTATATCTTGGTTAATAAGAATTTAATTCACACAAATCATAATATTATTTAGATATTATAGATTCAAAACAAGTTTCACCATTAACAACATAAAAATGGTCTTATTATCTTTAGAAATTCCATCTAAACATCAAGCATAATAACGGAAGTGATAATCCAATATCAAATTGCATGATCCATACATTTTTTCAAACTCTCTTTTCTTTACTTGATACAAGTTTACATGAATTTAATGCATGATGAGAATTGTATACAAATGACATGGATTTTGTAGATATATATTATTTTTTCTCTATAGTAATTTAGTTCTATATTTGTACTTGTAGGATGGACTTTTATATCATCTTGGGAACTTATGCATTTATCATGAGATGGAAAGACATAAAATCATATTTCAAGATCATTTTAGAAATTGTGAAGGACATTTTGGGATTTAAAAAACTCTTTTAGTGTTGTAAAACTATTTATGCTAGACGCATCTTAGTCTGATGTCTCCAAGTAAATAAAGTCTTATCCACATGTGTCATTTCCATTACCAAGCTATTCAATAAGAATAAAGTATTTTACCACATCTACTAGTTATAATGAGACCAAGGGAATCCATTTACATGGACATTATTTTAGAATACCCTACTAATAATCATGGTAATGATTATTTATGTAATAGTTGATAGATTCTCAAAGATGGAAATGATCATACCTTGTAATAAATATATATTATCTATATAAACAAATGAATTGTACTTTAAATATGTATATATCCACTTTGGAATCCTATAAATTATATTTATTGATAAGGACTCTATATTTTTGATGCATTTTTGGAAATCATTTTGGTTTATATTAGACATAAATCTATACAAGCCCAATGCTCTCCATCCTTATCTTAATGGAAAAATGGAAGTGGTTAATATGATGATATTGATTTTTTAAGAACATAAAATTAAAAGAAGAAACACACTTGAGATGAAATTCTTCCTTTCATTCAACATAGTAATAATAGAGCTCTACACAGTTTTACTACACATTACCCTTTTTAGGTTTTTTTGGGGTTTCAAACTTTAGTAAAAATAGGCATAGTTTATGTTATTCATCCATCAACAATATCAAATCATTAAATTAAAAATGAAGTTGAAAACCTTTTTCAATTCATTGATATAATTTAACATATTTTTTAAGATATGAAAATAGTTCTATAACAGTTAAATGTAAAGTATAATTAGTACCATGAAAAACATCAAACACCACACACATTCTAGGTTAGTAACAGAGTCTAGACACATGTACAAAAATAAATATTGGCATGACCTTACCAATATATTCATCCACTTTAGTATGGCCCCTATACCATCACCAATCAGGTAGGATATATTACTTTTGAGATCAATCTTACAACCTATCTTGGGTTGCATCCAATATTCAACATAGAAATCTTTCAACATTACTCTCCACATTTTTGGATATTTTAGAGACTCTCCAGTAGATAGACATCAATTTAATTTAAAATTTTATATTATAATCAAATCAATTCATTGGTGCTCAGGTCAAATAGAAACATTGACAAGAGATCCCTCTCTTTAATATTATCAAATCAACTTAAGTTCCTTCCCAAGGAAAATGGTTTATTAAAGTGTAGGTTACCAATTTATTTCAACATCTTATTCTAAAACTACATGCAATGGGGATCATTTATATTGAAGTATGGGAGACTGATCCAGAAGGATCTAGGTCACTATTTCATAACATATATCACCACACTTGTCGTTTATGAATAAGTTGATATAAACTATTGTAAAAGTTCAAATGATGCTTCATATTATTACATTTTATAATAATGTATACTTCCATTCTTTACATGTTAGTATTCAATTGATCCAATTATAGAATAATATAGTTAGGAATTCAAAGACAACATCATATAATCTCTCATATTGTATAAAATTTAACATAATATATTCTTAATATTACATTTCTAGATCTATTTTCATCTTTTTTTGGCTAACATTATTCTCTTATGCATTTTCACTTCATATTATTTTCCATTCAATAAATCACTTATCATATAACCTATTTAATCCAAATTAAGTAGGTTATTCATCAAGTCTCCTCCTAGACTCCAAATCATATTGTCCCTATCTTTACTTTTTGAAGCATATGAAACTCTATTAGAACACATGTTTTTCCTACAAACCAAGTTTAATCCACCAAATGTGATGGTTATTACTTGGTATCATCCTTTTTCTATTTGGGATTCTACAAGCCCATTAGATTTGAAAAAATGGAATGATATTCAAAGACTAGACTTATAAGAATTGATTAATTTAAATGGATATGACTCTATATATCCCATTTACCAAATTAAAATATATGTAAAATATCCATAAAATACATAATTTCACTACACTAGAAGTAGATCTCAAGTTATTGGAATCATCTCTCAAGATAAAATATCTAGAATGGTTTATATATTTGACACCTACATCAATTTCAAAATGATATTAGTTGGGTGTTTTTTTGCATGATTGGTTTAAGTAGAGGAAATACATCTTGTATATAATTGAGAATCTTACCAAAATCAAAATAACCTCTCTATAACAGATGTATGATTCGAATCTTAGGTTTAAGAGGACCTGAAAAAGGATACTATTTGAAGTTAATACATCACTAGGTATGCATTATTTTTATTTTTTTGGAGCTCTTGGTTATGACATTCCTATCATGATACATGCATTTGGAGGTAAAAATATTCCACAATACTTTGACATGTATATTTTTAATGCTTTTAAAATTTACCCTATAATTCCAATACTAATAGTTGTGCAACCTTGTAACCTCCCTCAAGTAGCTAAGTTTTCTTAAATACAATTCACTTAGCCATTCTCTTCCCATCAAGTTTAATATTTTGGTCCCAACGTGATGTCCAAAGTGAATATCCTTGTATATGATATTTCTAATGAGTTCATGAATTTCAAAAGGTATCTCACCCACTAAAATATGAAAAATAATCTTGTTGGCCTAAATTCTTAGAATAAATTGCATTATAAAATCCCATATCACCCATACCCATTATGTAAAAACTATGAGAAATTACAGTAATGTTATTTCATGTTATTCCCATGTTTAAGAAATTTGAAATCCAAAATGAAAGTATTTGGTAGTAGAAAGCCATGGTTTCCACCAATTTAATGATGATGGATAATATATACCTTTGATAATTTTTCATGAGTATATATGTATATATCTGAAGGAGTCTAGTATTTAAGTAGTTTTCTCTCGTAAATGTAAGGTTGGACATAGAGAATTACATAAAATTTGATAACATTGAAGATCTTGTTAACATGAAAAATTATGCTCAGTATTTGTCCAAAGAGTGTAAATAATTATATCCTCTTGAAAATATTACATGTAAAATAAATTATTATCCCCATGGGGATTATATTTATTAACTCACTACATCAAATGCATCTCTCTTTTGAGGATATTATTGATGAATACTATTTTGGTCCCATAATAGAATCTATGCTTGAGATTCCTGGTGGAAATAAATTCTTTATTTCATAACAATAAGAGGCCATGAACAACATTTTTTATAAACCTAAATATATCCCTTATACATTTGAACATGAAAAAGGGCCAACTAGTGAATTTTATAGTGTCTATATGAAGTGTTTCATAAAATTAGTATGAATGAAGAGGTATATGATCTCTTTTTTGAATAATATGGGCATAAAAAATGAGCTACTACTTATCCATATACTACCTTGAAATATCAGAGAAAATAAAAATGAAGCCACAACCAAATGACATGCTAGTCCATCCACCTTCTAGGAAGACATGAAAAGTGATAAGGCTACTTGAACCACCTCAAAATTTGTTTAAATGTTTAATTGAATGAAATTTTATTACTTTACCTAAGCCATTTCAATTCCATACTTATTGACCTATGCTTGAAGGACATTATGACAATAAATATTTTGACTACATTAGGGATTTATGAATATTATTAATTGATGCTATAAACTATGACATAATATTCATTATCTTTTTTATAGTAACACCATTCAAATTAGAAGTCATAAGTCTACATCTAATGAATTTTGTGTGATTCCCATTCAACACTTAATTCATTTTAGTATTTCATTCTCAAATAATTACATTAAGAAGCAATACAATGTTCATATGACACCATCAACAAATATTTTTACCATTCCACATGAGCATGTGAGTGATTAAATTATCAACATGGTTTAACATTATCAATAAAAACCACCTTATATTAAATTATATGAGTATGATATAAAACACAATGATTCAAACCATGGTCATTTTCATATACATGGTTTTGTTGATTACCATCCTTTGATCACACATGGAATTATGCTTCACAATTTTTTTGAGAAAAAATATAATTGTAATGCAATTCCTAGCTAATTAAGGATCACTAAATGATTTTTACTTGGTAAAAATATTATATTTAAGAGTTATGATGAAATTACATGTAAAAACCTTGGCGGAATTACATTACTAGTTGTGGCTATACCTTATACCCTATCAATTTGGTTTGATGTAGTGCCCTATATTGGTGCATATAACATGTAACTTAGATTCTCATGGACTAATTATATGAGAGTGATACCATCCACACTACATAATTGTCTCAAGTTTTGGAATTATAATAAATACATACCATTTTTTATTCAAATTTAGAGCTACCTATCTAACCTAAAATCACACATGTGAAATCATCAAGAGCACTTCATAAGGAGTGAATAATTTAACCCCATGTGGTATATACTAAATTTTAACTACCTATCATTATGTAACCTTATACATTTAAGTATATGACATCACATTATATAGTTAAGACACACAAAATTACACCTTTGAGAACTATAATACCTACTCTTCCAAATCCGAAGGGTGGTTTACAACCTCTTACAGTGGATTATACCATATCACATACACTAACTATAGTTTCACCATGAATATTCATTATTTTTAAGACATTCCAACTACTCTTTGATCCCGCAATTACTATATATTTTATTTAGATGATTATTTTAGTGATGAAAAAACTCATGACTATTTATATGATAGATGGAACGATGCATATGAATCTGCTAGTGTAGGATTTAACTTTGTAGATGAGATCATTGGTTTTCAATTCTAGCCTCTCTCTTATACTTTATTAGAATATAAATATTATACTATAATTTCTTATTGTATATATTTTATATCTATTTAATTTCATGTGCTTTCCTCAATTTTGATTCAATACATCATATTTATTTTAGATTTTTCACCTTGATGCTTTCATTTTATTTATATCAACATGCTTATGTTCCCCTATTTTTAGTATTTTATTTTGTAACATTATCCCTTACCTCTTGATTTATTATTCCCATTAAAAACACTTATGAAAATTTTATGATGATAAAAACATAAATATATTAATACTTCTATAATAATTCACATTGAATTCTAAGGGAGATTTTAAGATGTTTGGAATGTTCCTATTATTCTTATGGTTTTGTGCCCCTTAGCTTTCATATTTGTGTTCATTTATTCATTTCATCCTTTTTCCTACCTACTTGTATTTGTTTATTGATTTTTCCCCTTATTTTAACATAACTCATGTGAACTAATATTTCCTTATCAAATTCAACTTATTCATCACATTTGAATCATTTTTTGAACCCTTATTACTTGTAGGAATTAAAATTGATATCCCTCATTGTGTGAATATTTAAAAAAATTAAAGTGGCATAATGAGTACTTGATTAAAATTTACACACACACACAAATTAATTAAGGATAAATTAAATATAAATTATAAAAGTTTAATATTTGAAAAATAGGTTAATAGGCTTTCCAATAAAGTTATAGGTCCTAGATAGTATAGGCTAGACTAGGGTTGGTGGATTTTGCAAGTGGGTAGAGATTGTAAATAAAAATTTAGGTACATTAAATTAAATTTTAATAATTACATGTTGGCATGTAAGGAATTAATTTTATGTTTAAGAAAGTGGGTTTAATTAGGTTAGGAAACCATCATGGAACATCTAAGAAAAATAAATGAAAGTGTAAGGATAAGTATGGAACATGTACAAATATTGAATACAATTTTAAGAAATATACCTTCCATATAATGAATTATACCCTCAATCAATGTTTTTTGTATATTTTTATAAAATGGCATGGACAAGTGTCTAATTTTAGTAGGTGGAAAGTCAGGTAGTTTTTATATTTATTGGTAATTTTTTGGCTTGTTTGGGGGTTGAAAATCCCTTATTGGAGTTTGGTTTGGGAAGAGTGTGTGAGAAGGAGCATGGAAAAATGTAATTTGATATGATTCAAAATCATTATTAGAGGTAAATTAAGCCTCTTATTCAACTATTTATTGGTATCTCTCCTTGTTTTCTAGATTTGTTAGAATACTAGCTCTCTTTCCTTGTTAATAATGTATTGGTATAATGGAAAGCATGTGTTTAATATAGGTTTAGTATATAGTTTCATTATTTTAATTGTTAAAATGGATCCTAATATATCTTTCCCTCTCTGTCAAATACTAAAATATGAAATGCTTTCTTAAATTAGATCTATTCAAAATTCTAGATTAAAAAATATTTTCATTATTGACTTAAGCAATAACTAGATCCAAGGTTAGAATAACTTGTCCCCTCATTCTTGATATGGTTTAAGAATTATAGGGATTTGAGAATTATTTCTCATATAACATTATAATAGGGGGTTTTAGATTGTATTTATCTTAGTGAATGCTTAAGAGTTTGGAGTTCAATTTATTTTAATTAATTGTAGTGTGAGCATAGTTGAATATGATTTTATTATGGATATCATCAAACAAATGTTCTCACCCTACCATTATTGGGTTGAATTTAAATTATTTTATTTCTTTATTGTATTCTCGAGATGTACAATAAAATTATAATTACTCTTGTACAAACCAAATTTGAAATCAAATTTGGAATATTTTCAAAATAAAAATTATAGATATTTTGTATATAATTATTATATTAATAATTTTTGAAATATAAGGTAGATACATGTGCACACGCGCGCGCGCGCGCGCACACACACACACACACACACACACACACACACACACACACACACACACACACACACACACACACATACATATAGGGTTGAATTTCAGTTATTTTATTTCATTATTTTAATCTCAAGATGTACATTAAACTTATAAATATTTTTATATGAACTAAACTTTAAATTGAAATTGGAGTATTTTTATATGTATGTATATGTATATGTTTATGTATGTATGTATGTATATTCATGTTGAAAATATGGTAGTGATGTAGGTACACACACACACACACACACACATATATATGTATGTATATTTGTATGTATGTATGTATACATACATGCATACATACATATCTATATGTATGTATGTATGTATGTATATGTATATGTGTGTGTGTATGTATATGTATGTGTGTGTACATGCACACACACACACACACACACACACACACACACACACACACACACACACACACACACACACATGTATGTATGTATGTATGTCTGTATGTATGTATACACACACCCACACCCACACCCACACACACACACACACATATATATAGGGTTTAAATTTAGTTATTTTATTTCATTATTTTATTCTCAAGATGTACATTAAACTTATAAATATTTTGATATGAACTAAACTTGAAATTGAAATTGGAGTATTCTCATAATAAAAATTTTACATATTTTTTATAATTATTATATTAGTAATATTTTTAATTTAAGGTATATAAATAAATGCACACACCCACACACACATACCCATTCACTCATGCACGCACACATGCATGCATGTGCACACACACACACACATGCATACATGCATACACACATGTGTATACACAAATACATTTACAATTCATTATACCTAAGATTAAATCCCACAAGTGGGAAAAAATTCATGTTCCATGACCATATATATATACAAGAGTAAATGATAAATTAAAATAATTATAGATAAATAAATGTAAAATAAATTATGTTTTTTAAAATAAAAAGGATAATTAAAATAGGAGTAAGGGAAGGCTACCTATTTCTTTACCCCACTCCCTATATTTTTCACGTATAATAGCATAGGGATGACTTAACCATCCCTTTCCCATTTGAGTGGAAGTTATAGACTATCATAACCTACCACATGGTGTAGGCTATAGTGTGGGATGTGGCTCCCTACCCACACCTTATTTAGGGAAAAACATAATCTCAATTATATAGACACCATCATTTTCCTTTTTAGAAAAAATTCAATAATATATATACATACCTATATATCTTTGTGTGTGTTTGTGCATGTAATATGTATGTATGTGTATGTGTATGTGTATGTGTATGTGTATGTGTATGTGTATGTGTATGTGTATGTGTATGTGTGTGTGTGTGTGTGTGTGTGTGTGTGTGTGTGTGTGTGTGTGTGTGTGTGTATGTGTGTGTGTGTGTGCATTTGTTTTTACTATATATTAATATTTTACTTAAAAATTATGGCATGAAATCCCTTAAGCATTGATCATACTTCAACAAATAAAAAGAGAGTGAAAAAAGTGAAAAATCAACAAATATAATAAAAGTATTGAAACAAATGAATATAAACGTGACTTAGTTTTAGGGTTTTTAATCTAAGGTTTGTAAATTATTATAATCCAATGGGTGAGATTAGTTTCTCAACTTTAGGATCCTTTTGTTATAACTAGGCTCTTAAATTTTTACTTGAAAAAGAAGTCTTAATAACACTCTCAACACTTTTGACACATAATTGTTAATGGTACCCATTTATAGTCTAAAGTTCCTTTGCAAGTTATTTAATATATGATTTGAGTTTTCAAAAAAAATGAAATTTACTTATGATTTTTATACAAAATAATTATTATTATTTTGTGAATAAATACTTAAGAAAAACATATTTTATTACTTAATCACAATCAAATTAAACCTGATTTCAACCCAAAAAGTTATAATTTCCCTATGTATAAAATAAACCCTTAAGGCAAAACCTATAAGATAATTATAGATTTGAATGAAACCCATGTGGTATTTGGAATGAAATTTAAATATTTTCCATCAAGCCATTGATTTAAATATTAACCCTTATATATTGAGAAAATATATTTCATGTAAATAAGTAATGGAGTGTATGGAACTTATATAAATTGAATCATTAATCCTTTAGGAAATTTTAACACTTTAATAAATTTATAGTATAAAAATGCAATTAAAATGATTAGAACTGCCCCCTTTTATTTTCTAGAGTAATTTAGCAAAATAAGTTTGGAATAAAGTAAAATAAAATACCCATTATTGAAATTTATTAAATATAGGATTTAAACTATTCTATAAATGGATAAGAATTACTAGATCAATGATCAAATAATTCTATTTCCAATAAATATAATAAAAATAGGTTAAATTTGAAAATCATTTTTATAGGCAATTTATTAGTTCTTTTCTATTTCATGAAAGTTAGTTTAGAATATAGGTAAAATAAATATCCAAAAATTAATTTTATGAAACATGAAAATTAAAATAATTTTTAAATGGCATGTAGTTACTAGTTCAATAATCAAATAATTTTATTATCAATTTTTAATATTAAAATTAATTTTATTTTAAAATCACTTTCATGAGTAGTTTAAGTACAATTTTGATCTTGTAAAATTTATCCAGGAATGTTATCTATTTTTAAAGCATAATTCAAAAAACCACTTATTTGATTCTAAATTTGTAAATTAATTAGCTTATAAACTATGATCATACATTTATAATAATTTATTATCTACTTGGGAAACTTATTTAATAGTGATTAGGTACACACTTTATTAACTTATAATTTGTGTGAAATATATTTATTTTTAAATTATTGTTTACCTATGCAACTATCTAGTGTTTCCTTTATATATAAAATATATAGGTGACTTAATTATGATGTTTATAGTATAAAAAAATTAGTGGATTCATAAAATAGATGTATTAATAATTTTTTATAAATGTCTAAACATCATATTTGTATTTTACTAGCCTATAATTGATGTATAAAAGATTATTTGTAATTGTAATTTACTTTTACAAAATATTTAGTAAATAATTATAAAAATAAAATTAGTTGATTATTTTTATAATTTTTAGCCTAATAAATGAATTTAAAACATTTATTTGAATTATTGAATTTAAACATAATTTATTTAAGTAGTGTTTTAGTCACCTTATGTAAACCTAAGGAAAATAGTGTTGGTTATAGAGTTAAGAGAGTGTTCTAAAAATAAAACTTATAATTACCTTGATCATACGTAGAAAGTATAAAAGAGAAAAAAAATTGTGTGTAAGGGTGTCTCTTATTAACCCTTGGTAAAGTCTAATTGTTTATGGGATAATCAGTCACCACAATGTTACCCACAAGGGTATCTATTAAAGTTAACTTTGTTAGGCTATGTGGAGAAGTCTAATTGCCTTTGTAGTAAGTACCAAAACTCATTTTGTTAAAAAGTGAACTAAAATTAACCTTGATTATACTTATGTAGGTGTTAAAATTATATATGTATCCATCTTGTGAAGTGAACATTGGAAATAGTGACTAAATTTTAGGGAGTTTTATCATATGCACTAAACATAATTCCCTATCTTATTAACTATGTAGGATGTAAGTATAATTAGTGATTGGCCCTTAATAAATGGATGGTGAATTTATCTTCTTATTTTTTTAATGTGGCTTTAAATAACTTAATATTTATCTTTAAAGTAAACTCACTTGGAAGAAGAGTGACTCATAGTTGTTGAGAGATTATTATTATGGGATGCTACTTTTGTGAGATAACATTGAACTAGGAAGTTGGAATTAGTTTGTATATCTCTCTCATTAACCCCTAATAATGGAATTAAATTCTAAGGTTTAACATAATTAAGTAACTAACATTATTATCTTCATGTCTAGAGATTATATAAGCTCATTAGAATCACAATCCTTTTATCACTAGTCTTGTATTAGATATCCAACCATTTTAAGGTTACATCTCATGGAGTAGATGGGTAAATCATTCAATTATATAAATACATCTAACCCTAATTCCATGAATTAAATATGTCAGTTGTCCTAATTGAATGGTGCATTGGGTCTTATATCTTAGGTTAGGTCAAGGTTGTCTTATCCCCAATCTTTAGGTTAGGATAAGAATATTTTAAAAGGATCATAGAAATTAAATTAAAAAATTATGATAAACCTAATTCCTAATTACTATCAACCTTAATACTATGAATATTGAGATGAATCTTGTTAGCATATGTGAGTAACACCTTTCTCAATTTCATGAACCAATTTTTGGATAAAAATTATATTTAAGACCTTATATGTTTAGTATGGTGTGACCACCTTATAAAATGTAACTTGTAACCTAGGTTTATTATTGACCAAATTGTGTGGAAAATACAAATATTGGATGACTAACCTTAGTATAATTATAGTTTTTTTTGTTTCATTTGAATTTTGAAAAAGGAGATGTAGATAAAAGAGACATTTTTGATTTGGCATTTAATTTTACTTGTATGTCACCATAACGAATCAAGTGTTGAATTATCTACTTATAAATAATACTTAAAAAATTATTATTAAGATTGATAATTAAATTAAATTGACTCAAGTTTTAATGTTTCAAAATGAATTAATGTTCATGCACTTAAAAAATGATATATTACTTCATATGATTAATTGAATCAAACACATTTTAATAATATAGTAATATACATTATTATTTTAATTTCAAATCACACTTGAAATGTGACATTTATTTTATTATATATGGTAAACTTGGGTTTTATGGGGGCCTCAAAACCAAAAACATGAAATAAAGAGTTTTAAATAAGCCTAACAAGGCCAAATGAGCAAAAAGGGAAAGGCTACATAGCAAAAATAAAAGTAGACACAACAACCATGTTAATTAGGGGGACCCTCCTAGGTGTCCTCTTTAGTAGAATTATCCTTAGGTGGGAAATTGGTCTTGTCTTTTGATGCTTTGGCTCTAGTTTTAATCCTGAGACCCTCATCTTGTTCACCTAGAAGAATCATCCTTGGGCATTTCCTGCCTTTCACCTGGGGGAAGGGATGCTTAGGGGGACCCCTGTGGTGGGGGGGGGGGGGGGGGGGGGGGGCAAGGGGGGATTTGGGGTCCTTAGGGGATTTTGGAACTAGGAAAATGGAAGGGGATACAGTAGTCTACACCAACACATGGTTCATGGCCTCTACCACTTGGTGAAGATTGTTCCAATCTTGGATCAGTTTTGCTAAACCAAAACCCACCTATTAGACCTTTATGTTGAATTTTTGAAACATTACTTTGTTCTTCTCATGTTATTCTATTACAATATCCTTACCTTTTTTATCATGGGTAGAGGGAGAGCTGAGGGTGATGGGTTTGGGTTTAGGGATGAAAATCTTTTTTAAGGGAAGGTCATCCTGAGGGGAATAGGGAAAACTACTGTGAGGAAAAAATTTAGTGGTAGGGAGGAAGCACACAAAAAGATCTCCCTTCGAGGGGGAATCTAGGGATTCATCCTCGAAGGAGGATACTTTAGGGGGGACATTTTTTTTTAGTAGGGTACGGCCATGTTTCACCAGTAGAAAGATAAGGCCTTGGTATAAAATCAAGTTAGCAACATTAACCTGGTGAAAGAAGACTATTCTTTCTAAGGATTTTAGGAGAAAATATGGAAAGATGATCTTAAAAAATATTAAATTATTGAGCAACATGAAATTGTGAAAAAAAGATCAAGGATTACTTACCTTCTAGGGTCATGTACCTCTTGACCTATAAATAGACTTTGGGCTAGTATTTGGGCAAGTCAGCATAGGGAAATCCCTTTTTCTCTATTTTCAAAAATTCATTGGTTCAAAAGAAACATTGTAGAGACTCCTATTTCTTTGATTGATCCTTGTATTCTTTTGTGCCTATGCAAGCCATGCCCTTAACTTCTCCTATAAGCTCCTTAGAAACATTAATGGAAATCACCCTCATGAAAACCTTTTTTTTAACTAGGTAGTTACAAAATCTCTTACCACCAAATAATTATGCTTGGTAATATGCTCCATATACTCTATTATCCCACCTTTTTTTAGCTTTTTCCACACCTTTTTGTTTTCATGAACTTATTTTCAGAATGTTGGCTCCATGTTGTCTTAGTCACCACCCATTTTGACAAGAGTTGCAAGGTTGGAGGGAGCAGGTCAAGGGTTCTAGATGCTAGAGAAGCATCTAGAGATTATTATAAGAGGGATGCCCACAAAAGCCTTCTAATCATAATTACATTCCCTTTCCTTGAGATGAAAGTGAGACTAAAATGCCATGATTAGGCATTTTGAGGTGAAAAGCCACATGTACAAGAACATAATGAATCTAAATGGCATGTGTTCCTTCAACATGGATGACACTAAGTCTCATAGGGGGGATTATAATTTTATTATGATAGATAGTTAAACCTTAGATTTTCACTCTAGTTCTAGCTAGAGATTTCACCACTCCATTACCTTCCTTGTAAGTATGTATGAGTTTAATTTGAGGAAAGGTGCAAAGGATATACTTTTCATCTTTGACCAGGTCCTTAATAGTATGAGAAGGAGTGGTTTTTATTCTAATTCATTAATAATATTGAGTAAATCTCCCTCTACTATGAATCTACTTTGATTAAGGATATGTGTAAGTTTAATACCCTAAAGATAAACTTTAGCTTCAGTGAGATGATTAGTATGTTTACCCATGGGCCCTACATAGGCCACCAATAGTTTACCATTTAAATTTATTATAATTCCTATATATTATTTGGGTTAGGGTTACCTTTAAAGTATCCATCTAAGTTCAATTTTATCCACCCCATTGGGGGGATTTCTATTTGGTTTGATTGTGTATGATGTCTTTTGAGGAGGAACTGATGACTTGTTAGAGATCCCAATTATTAAGGATGAGATGTGTAGAAGTGGGGTAGGATATTTATCCTTAGGAGGAAAATCCTTACAATTTTTTTAAATGGCTTGGAAAAGCTTGAAAATACATTCTTCCACTAGTGCCTTTTATTTCAAAACAAACTATCATTACAAGCTTTCTAGATGCACCAAAACTAGTGGGGAAGTGCAAGATGCCAAAGGAAAGATAGGGATGGGATATTCCATGGGGGATTACATTATAAGAAGAGATCCACTATTTTATTCATCTTGACCCAATTTAATTTTAAAAAACTTAAAATATCATTTAATAAATACAGGATGAAAAGGCACTCTAGAAGTAGATGTTGAGTAAATTATTCTACCTCTTTACAAATCAGGCATCTATTGGGGATGATAAATCACTTTTTGGTGAGGTTTTTAATAGTCAAAATGTTTTTTTGTGCCACAATACAAAATAAAAAGTTGATCTTGGGGGTTAGATGCTTTACCTATAAGTTTTTCCAGTGGTCCTAGTTGTTATCCACATTAAGTTCAATGACATGGCCCATGGAGACCAATTACTCTACACTGTCTTCTACTCTCTAGATGAAATGGTCATCTTTTTGAGCCAAGCGGATATGTAAATTATAAATATTTTGATTAATATTTTGGATAGCATGTGATGCTTCTAGGGTAAACCCTTCATTAGGGATGGCTTTCCAGCACTTCCTTCTATCCTTAATTTCAATGTAGTCCTTGATCTTGGACCCCCATCTCTATTTGAGTTTACCAAACTAGCCTACCCAAGACTTTTTTAATGAGATAGCATAGGGGATAACCAAACATCCACCTAAAAATATATTTTCTTTCCATTTCCTAAATTTCCATAAGATGCCTCTTTTAAAGAAGTCTTTGTAGTAAAATATGGCCTTCCAGAAGGTAAACCCTCTGAGAGGTCCTTCATCCCATAAGAATGCATCCTCTTCCACACATTCTAGGTATTTGGCCTTGATAATTATAGTCTATTCTCCTTTTTCTTTCATTACTTATGAATCCATTTTTTCCAATAAGGCTTTATTCATTGATTTTAAACTTCTTAGGCCTAGTCCTTCATTTGATTTTAGGAGACACACCTTTTCCCAGGCAACCAAGTTGAATTTGAACCTTTCTTCTATTCCTCTGCAAATAAAGTTTTCTAGATTTGCTCAATTTTGGAGGAAATATTTTCTGACATTTTAAAAAATGACATGAGATAAATAGGAATGCCATGAATTATGGCCTTGAGGAGCTAAAATTTGCCTACCTATGTGAGAAGGTGCCCTTTCCACCCCACTAATTTCTCCTAGATGCAGTCAATTAAGGGGTTTCAAAGATGATAATCCATTTTTCTATCCAAGAGGGGAATCCCCAGATGGTTAATCATGAGAGTACCTATTTGATAATATAGAATATTTGTAATCCTTTTCTATTATATGGGAGGCATATTTATGAAGAAAAGGGAGATTTTTTGAAATTTGATAAATTGATTAGACACATTTTCATAATTATTAAGATTGAATTTAAGGTTTTTTGCTTCCCTAGTCAAATCATCACCTAAAATGATAGTGTCATTGGTGAACTATTGATGGCTGATAGGATCCATGTTCTAAGCAACAAAGATTCTTTTTATTTATCCCTGACTGCAAGCCCATTTCAAACTTCTCCCTAATGTTTCAGATAGTATGATGAATAGGTATGGGGAGAGGGGGTCACCCTATCTTTATCTTTTAGAAGCATGGAAAAATCCTTTAGGGACCCCATTTATAATAATGGATAACATGGGGGTAGTAATGTAATTCTAAATAATTTTCCAAGTATCATGATTAAAACCAATATTTTCTAGAATCTAAAGGAGAAATCACTAGGAAACCCTATCCTAAGCATTGGACATGTCCAATTTAATTATCATACCTTACCTAGAATATTTGGTGATAGAATAGATCACTTCATGTGTTATGATGATTCCATCAGAGATTTGTCTACCAACTATGAAAGCCCCTTATTTTTCCCTGAAGATAGAATCCAAAAAGGGATGTATACGCTTGACTAGAATAGAAGAACAAATATTATAAATGGTGTTATAGATATTGATGGGTCTAAAGTCTTTGATATTGTCTACCCCTTATTTCTTTATAATAAAGACCAAGAAAGTGTTGTTGATTTCTTCTAAGATAGATTTGGGGTAGAAAAATTCTTTGACTTATAGGTGAATGATGTCCCAATATTTTTGGAACAAAAGGGGGGAAATTCCATTGGATCCCAGTGCCTTTAACCCATCAATAAAAAACCACACTTTTAATTTCTTCATCAAAGGGAATTTTGGTGAGGGAGCCATTGTCCACAACTAAGAGTACCCTATCAAAATTAGATAAGGCCAAGGAAACAAGACAATTGTCCATCTCACCATCTTTCAAGAGGAAATTATTTAAAAATTAGAGTATATGCCAAGATATAGCCTCTTCATCCTTAGTGGTGGTTTTGTCTTCCATTAGCAATTGAGTGATTCTATTGAAACTCCTACACCTAAAACTTAAATGGTGGAAAAATTTGGTATTCCTATCTCCCTCTTTCAACCATAGACATCTAGATTTTTATTTATAGTAATCTTTTTTTTTCCAAATTATGGAAGTTACATAGAAGTTATTTTTCCCTCTCGGCCCTCTGTTCGTTGAACTCACTTGTAGCACTGGATTCTTCAATGACTAAGAGTTCTATCTCAATATATATATTTTTTTTAAGGAAGATGTCACCAAATACTTCTTTATTCCAAATTTCATCTTGGTTTTTAGGAAGCTAAGTTTTTTGGTAAGGATAAACATAGCTAATCTTGAAAAGGGTTCCTTCTACCACTCTTGTAAAGAATTTGTGAGACTAAGATGGTGAGTCTACATGCTCTCAAATATAAATAAGTAGCATTTGGGTTTAGTGATTTTATCATCTTTAAATATCAATGGGTTATGATCAGACCCAATTTTGGGTAGAGAGGAAAGTCTACTCGAAAATAAAATATCCTAATTTAAGGAGATCAAAAATCTATCTAGTCACACCTGAATTAATTTTTCTCCCAACCTTCTATTGGACCAAGTATAAGGGATTCCATTTAAGTCCACATCAAATAAACTTACATTGTATATGAAGTCGTTGAATTTGAACATGATGTTAGTGAGTTCAAAGACACCTCCTTTTTTTCCCCCTAGGGAGAGAGGAGTGTTGAAGTCTCCCTCCACAATCTAGTTCTAATCAAGACAACCTTGGTGAAAATCCATAAAGGATTTCCATAAAAGGTTTCTAGTAGATTTGGAATTAGGGGAATAAATATTATTAAGGATCCATTTGTCCTTAATCATGATTTCAATGAATAATATATAAATTTGATTGGAGGATTTCCAAGTTAGGTCTCCCTCCAGAATGTTGAGGTTCTAAAAGATGGCTAATCCCCCCAAGGCACTTGTGGACGCAGAGGTGAGGGCCTAGATGTTATTCCAAATTTTATCCAAATTGGTCTTGAGAGCAAAATCCAAAATTTTGGTTTTTTGAAGGAGAAAAATAGAGGGGTTGACCCTACTAACTATGTTGAAAAGATTCCTTTATTTATTTGGGTTATTTAGACCCTTGATATTCTAGGAAAGCACTCTCATTTAGAAGCCTGATTGATCTTAAGAGTTTACTGGGATCCATTAACAATCTCTTTTGGAGTTTCCAAGACATGAGTTAAAATATGAGGGGATCTACCCACCGACTTAGGGGTGACCCCAAGTTTAACCTTTTTCCAACCTCTCTTGGATTTGGGACACCCTTATTGCCTTGTATCTAGGGAGGATTCTAGGAGGGAGAATACCAACCAAGAAAAAAGTGGGGGGATGGGGGGTGAGGGGGGGAAGGGCCCATAGATGGGAGATTAGGAGGTAGGATAGGCTTAGACCCTTAAAAAGGTGGTTTTTTTTAGTAAGGACCTAGGTAGACAATAAGGAGGTGGGGGGAAGTGGTCTGGAGGAGGAGACCGAGTGGGGAGACCTGAGGGAGAAAGGGAGGGTGCTTAAAGGGGAAAAGGAGGGGGGGAGGAGCTAAGGGGGGATAATTATGGAAGAGGGAGATCAATAGGGGGAAGAGAGGGAGGGGTCACCAAGGGCTCAAGTGATAAGGGGGGGAAACATAGGGGGAGAGGAGGAGGGGGGAGGGGGAGCAAGGGGTGTAGTGGGGTGAGAAGGGGTACCAAAGGGGGGAGGGGGGAGGAAAGGACCTTGGGGAGGGTCAGTGTGAGGGGAAAGAGGGGTTAGTCCTAACCTACTAGGGGGTGAGTGGGGATAGGAGAAAATAAAGGAATTAGAGGGGGAAAAGGGTTGGAGTATTCCATACCTAGTAGATTTTTTGAATAATGAGAGGACTACAAGGTCTAAGAAGGAGTATGAAGAATCAGGTTGAATGAGATAGAGCCTCACAAAGGAACTAAATAAAGGGTTATGACCTTCTCTTTATGCACAATTGAGTGGGCACCTTTGGAATTACTAAAAAATTGATTCTTGGGATGATCACCAGGAGAGCCAATCCTTAGCAAGTGCTCTAAGAAAGGAGCAAGCTAAAAAGCACCATATTTATCTAGACATAAAGGAGTGACATCCTAAGGATGCCCTTTTTTTTGGAAATCATGTAGTGAGTGACCAAGGATGTCACATTTAGGGTAGATGATTGAGTTATTCTTATAAAATATACACTAATACTAGATCTCATACTTAGATTTAATCTTGATCTCATGAATAAGGGGTTTGTTTTCCATCAGGAATATGCAAACATGGGCTACCACCAATATCCTATGAGAGAGAGTGACCAGGTTAATTTTATGGGTTGGCTCAGAACTCTAGAAATGCCAAGAATGATTTTTGGGTGCCAATATTCCAAGGGGAGATTAGGTAGGAAGACCCACATAGGGACATCATCTGAGGTAGAGGAGCTAAGGGAAGATCAAGCTTTCCATCTCTTGATAGATACCCATGCCTTTCCCATGAACCAAGGTCCTTCTGAGAGCACCTTAATATAGTATTCTCATAGAGATAAATTCATGAAAAAAAAGCCACTGGCTAAGGTGATGACCTCCAAGTGACCCTTTGGTTTCCATCTTTCTTTAGCCCATTTTCAAAAGGCATAAATGTCTAGATAGAAACTATTTACTTGAGTAAGAATAAATTTGGATAGCTCCACATCATTTTGCTCCACCAAAGATTTTGGGACTAGGATGAAGGTGTCATTATCCTAAAAAATAGGGAGAATTTGGAATCCTAAAGTGGCCTATCCCACTTGATCCATACCCTTTTCCAAGTTAGCCCATGAAGGTTTTGAAATACCTAAGATAGATCTTCCTAAGAAGGGGAAGAGATGCCCTTGACTATTGGGTTTGAAAACAATAAGGGGGACCATTATACTAGGAGTTTAGGGGATGTAGCACCTCATGAGTGAAAACACATGATACTAGAGTGATGTTGACTTGGTAAAAAGTAGGGGTAGATACATCATGCATGCCACTATTGTAGATCTAGCTCGATACAAAATCTTGACTAAACAAAAATTCAAATTGTTGAAGGTCCTCTACCATTAAAATGGATTTTATTGATAGTGTAGGTTCTCAAATATAATTTCCCACTCATTTATTAATGTTTTCCTAATATTTTAGAGAACTAAATACATATTTTAACCTTGATTGTATCCCACTATCCCAATATGACATTTGTTACTAGACAATAATAAATAATTAAATAAAATAGTCATTATTTTTACAGTGTTTTACTTGGGTTTATTATCACACAATTTGTTTTGGCCATGACACTTGTCTTATACTTTTCTTGATTGAGTTTTTCTTGTTTATTATTATGTGTACCCCTTGTCTTTATTTTCACAAATCTAATTACTTCTTATTAGAAAAATATAAAATACAAAAACGTTATAAAATGTCAAAAAAATGTGAATGGATACATATTATTATTATTTACTAATAATAGAGGTTTTCATATACGTGACAAACAAGCTTCTCTAGGTATTATTTGAAAGGGTGAGATGCATGATATATAAGTTTTATATGATTATATACTTTTAATTTTACAAAAATATTTTCTTGATCATGTCTTTAGGGGACATTATCACATTAGTGCATGCCTTACATTTTGTGCATCTCTAAATAACACATTTAATGTTGATATCTTTTTTAATTTCCATTTATCATTTATAAATTATATCATATATTTATAGTTATTACATTTTTTGTGTTACATATATATATATATATATATATATATATATATATATATACACACACACACACACACACACACATTATGTGGTTTCTTTGTGATTATTACATTATTACATTATGTGTATGTTAGTGTTTATTCATTTACTAACATGTGTGTGTTTGTGTGTGCTTGAGCATGTTTTTTGTCATTTTTTTATATATTACTTATCATTAAAGTATCCTCTTATTTCCATGTCATATCATATCATCATGTTTTATAATTAAAATATCCATTCATGATTATTTACTATATGTAGATATATTATTGTGTGGAATTTTTGTGATATACTATGTTCGGTACTATGATCCATATCATACACATTACTATTTGTTGTTTATTATACTTTGTGCCTAGGTCACCTTGGTACTTACCATGCATATAGTGGGGAATATTACTATTTCATGTGTTTTTCATTGGTTTATCTATCCATACTAGGGACACCATTGTGAAATTGTGAGCATGTAATTTGTTCCTATATTACTTATGAATTTTAGGGAATTGTACCTTAAATATCTCCTTGAGATTATTATTATATATCTTATGAACATGTATCACTAATAAATTCATAATATTCTCCTCAAATATATCATCATCATATGTGTATGACATTACCTATCGATATTTACACGTTATTATCTATTCTACGTGGTTTCACTTATAAATTATCTATTCTATCTATCTTACTACTAAGCTTTACATGATGATATTTTATAAAGGTTAAATACACATGTTTGTACATAATTTTAAGGATTTTAATCAAGTTATTTTTTATATTATTTAATTAAACATGGTGAATTTAACTCTTTATTTTGATATGAGTGATTGTAGCAAAAGGTTTTAAATTCCCTAGTCTCAAAATGGGGCATATATCTAAATATTGTCAAGTTTTTTTTCAAAATTGAATACAATTAAGAAAAATATTAAAAAATATGAGTGGAATTGAATGGAAATAAGTGAAATAAAGGAAAAAATATAGTGAAATGATACGCATTTCTTCTCCAATTAAGAAGAGGAATTGAGTTTCCATGCCTTAAAGTTATAATTATTAGGAGAAAACTAGAAGAGTGTGAGAAGATTTTTTTTTACAAAATACAGAAGTATGATTCGTGTACCATTAGGTGAATTTAATCCTATGATCATATTTTTATTTAAATTTTTATATTTTATAACTTGATATGACATTAAATACTTATTGGAAATTGTCCATTACTTTCAAGTATTTTAATTTTTTGAAGAGATGACAATGCATGTTGTGAATTTCTTCTTAAACATAATTTGCTTCATCTATCCTTCCATATGTGATTAAAGGTATATGATTCAATTTTTTTTTTAGAAGCATTCACACTATATTGAAAAATCAAAGTAGGGGCACTACATAGACACCTAATTTTGGTACAAAACCCTTTTACATAGTGTTTTTTCTCCATTTCATCTCACTTGGTCCACTTATGTATAATTATCTATATTCAAACAAATTTTATCCCACAATAGACTCTCTCTAGCTTTTGAAACATCTAAATGTCTTCAAATTATATCAAATTTATATGATTTCAGTTTTTATGTCTTCTTCATCTATTTTTTAATAAGTCCACCTTTGTTTCGAGCATATATTTATCTAGGGTCAGATTTGGTAACTTAGATAATCTTTCCTATTTTTTTGGGGTCCTTCTCACATTGGTTTGATTTATTTTTCATAAATTTTAGCTTTTTTAAATATTCCATGGTAAACCTTTGTGTGTCATGTCCTACAAATCCTTATATATATATATAATTCTTATTCATCTTACCAAGTGCCAAGTATCACCTAAGTATTGAGTGAATAGTGAATCCTTTTCCATTATTCAAGCTAAATCTTTCATTGATTAAATTTTTTTCTAAAATTTCATTGAATATTAAACATTGACACCTCAATCTTATTCAAGACTTGTGAAATCATCAGCTTTACCCATAAATGGTTTAAGTGGATTCCTATGTTGTTTCATCATAGTTCACTATGGAGAGGAGGTAAATATCTCACTCAAAATTAAACTTGCATGTAAAAGAGAAATACATTTAATTTGATTCCAAATAATTGGGATATATAATTGAAACTCTAGAAAAGTTAACTCAAGTCAATTAATTTTGTACATACTTCTCTTGCTTCTATTTTTAAGGAGTAAGTTAACAAAATAAAATAGGATAATTAAACACATTATGCCTGATATTTTTTATTATGATTTCAAAAAATTAAATGGTATATTATATTATATTTTAATTAAAAATACAAAAATATAGAACATAGGAGAGTGCATTTTTTTAAGACACGTTCATTTTTACAAATAGTAAAAACTTAAATATCTACTAGATAAAGACAAATGTAACGGTTATAAATGAAGCATTGAATGCATCTTTTAGAGTTAAAAAAAATATTTATGATTGTCCTAAATAACCCAAATCTAATTCTATATTTTTTAGATCATCAACCATGTTTGTCAAATTCATATATTCTTTGTCATTCCATTGTTATTACTCGTCTTGATAAATTGCTCATTTCATTTTTTCCTATTTTAAGATCCTTAGGAATTAGGTTTACCATTTTATAATTTTTTTAATTAAAAATAATTTTTGTCCTACATTTAACATTTATTAATTTTAATTATACCCAAGTGTCAATTTTAGGTAAAAACAACAGAGAGGAATGACACATATTGTGCAACAAAGGAACCAAAGGAGGTATACATAAAAGAAATAAAAATATTTATCAATTAAAATCATTAAAAGGAGTGGGATATAATAACATGCTAAATAAATTAACCAAACAAATACATGCATGTTGGACATCGAATCTAAATCCCTAGATTTTGTAGATGAATAAGAGAAAATAGAAGATAAGTCAAGGAAGCAGTAAGGCCTATTGACTCTTCTCATTAAAGCAAGTGGATACTTATGTAAAACTATAAAAAAGAGATGGGTTTACTCTTTACACTTATATCTATGTATGACAAAGGTTTATTTACTAATTTAGGCTTAAAACATGTGGCTTACAATAAATGACAAACATTTACACACAAGGATCTAAACAGATGACAAAACCCCCACAATATTTTCATTCCCAATTTTTGTCACTAGAAATGAATAGATTTTCTCATATTATAATATGGAGATAAAAATCAAATAAAATAATGAAAATTAATTTAAAATTTTGGATTCACATATAACACACCAAAGAAATAAATAAATTAATCATCTAACTAGTTTAAAATGAAACAAACTTGAAAATGATACTTGATAGCTCAATGGAATTTATTAATATTAAAATAAAGCTCATTATATAGTTCAATTTATGAAAACAAATGAATATTAAATTTAATTTTTAATTTACACACATTCAATTCACAAATTATGGATTTTTTTGTATGATTTAGACTTTTTAACTCATAATTCTTATTTAAATAGGATAATACAAACTTTATATATGAATTTGTTTGATCAAATAATCCTATTTTAATAATATTTATCCTCTAGGCAAACACAAGTAAGATTAAAAACTACAAAAACATGAAGTAAAACATAAATTATGTAAGGCATACACATTCTTACACAAATTACCACAACAAAAATATGTAAATATGACAATATAACAAACATTTTACTCCCAAATTAAACCAAGAATATGCTAAGAATCATGCACAAAACACACTTAAGTGACATAAAAAAAGAGTGAAATTAACTGTGATAATTTATTTAATGAATTTATAATCTTGTTCCAATAAACATACACAATATATTAGGACTCGATAACCAACAAACAATTTATTGAAAATTCACCACTTATTAAGGATTTTTTTATTTCAAAATGTAAAGATCATTATGGAAATAAAAAACCTACATAGTAATCAAATAATGACAAAATATAAATGATGTGCTTGTTATGGGGATCAATATATGATATATTATTGTAAAAAATATTATTAGTCAAAAAAATACCAATGGAAGAAAGACCCAGATGAAGAAGAAACTTGATTTATTTATAAAATTTTCCCTTTGGTTATCAGTAGGACTTGATATAACTCCTCATCAATGGTAAATAAGAGAACCTATATATGTGGTAATGGATGCTCCTTTCATTTTATCACCAATCTTCCTTATTCATGTGAAAATCACCTAAAAAACTACATGGATAATCCAATTACAAGCCAATGTAGATCTCAACTTTTTTTAAAACAATCATTTTTTATCACACACATATCATTAATATAGCTTAAAGTTAGATATAGATACAATAGTTTATAGTGCTAATTTTAACATTAGACAAATTAAAATATTGCTTTGAGAATTGATAAAAACTCCTTGTTGAACATACACAATTGTTTGAATTTAAAAGAATGTGGAAAGAATCAATTTGTATTGACATTTTATGTTACAAATTGTGTATGATGACAACACTTCATCATAGAAAAGAAAACTTATCAATTTTCAACTCAACTAAAATCAATATAATACTTTGTGTGATATTACCTCAACATGTGAAACAACTAATATATGAAATTAAATTAAAAACATGTTTTTGAACATATCTCAATTATTGATTTGTTATTTTTGGGAATAATGGAGTTTTATTCTTATTTAACAAATGGGTCTGAGTAGGAAAAATTAGTAAATAATATTCCTAATTAAAGCTACTAATTTATGAAATTAAATTGCAATTAGACCTTTTCTAAAAATAGCAGTGAGAGAGAAAAAATCAAACTTTTCTTGTTCTGGATTATTCTGATTAAGACAAGGTCTATAAATTTGTGTGTGAGATTGAGAAAATATCATAAACAAGATACTATACTTAATTTTATAATTGGACAAGATCACTAGAACAAGACACCTTGGTCTCTAGCACTAAATTCCTTCTTTGATGCTATTGGCCTAAGGGTTTAAGCTTTCTAGGTTTTGTTCACCCGTTTAGTGTGAGCCTGTGTACCAATTTTTAGGTTCTCGCTATCAATAGATCTCCCTATAGATCTAATTATTCATATACTTGTATCTTCTATGTAATTAAAAGAAACTTTGGCAAAAGGTAAAAAGGGGTCAGTGTTTGTAAGATGCACTAGACATGCTTCATACTCCATCTGTGGGAACATTGCCTACATAACAATACTCTGAGGAGGGATCAAGCCATATGTAGTTCTCCCTTTAAGAGTGATTGGTGCAATAGTGAATTAAATTCAAGAAATTATAAAACAAGGTATGCTTGAGATGACTAAGGACTAGTGTAAGGACTTGAATTGGCTTGAAAGTGTATAAGCTAGTTGTATGTAGAGAATAGGGAAGATTGCTTGAGTGGTCTTGCTTGTTTGAATGATATTTACCAACCCTCTCTAATTGATATTTGAATGGGCTTTTATATAGATCTATTGGTCATGGGTTAGATGAAACTAAAATAGGCCGACACAATAAACTTAAAAAATCAAGGGAAAATGGTAATCTAGGCTCAAATTATGATTGGATAGGAGTGTTATAAATGGGACACCCTAGGGTCTGATGCTAGAGTCTAAATTTGACACTATTATCTTGAGCAGATAGGACCTAAGAGGATGTATTAGTCATGAAGAGAGGGTCTTGTCTCAATTAGGATCAAGTTCAGAAGGCTATGGATGACTGGGAATCAATGAAAATAAGCTTGAGAGGGTTATGAGAGCAACTAAGAGGGATCTAAGGATTGGGTATCATTATCCATGCTTAAGTTGCCAATTTTTGCATTTTATATGACTACATATGCCCCCCCCTTTATTCTAGTGATGTGATAAATAAATAAAAATACTAGGATAAATAAAAATAAAAATCATACCTAAACTTACCTAAAAAGGTGAAGCCCATGAAGCTATTTGATGATGAGTAATGTTGGATAGTGTATAGAAAGCACATTATGAAAGTTTGAATCTATGAAAGGAAAACAAAGAGTATAATAGTTCTTATTATATTAAATATAAAACAATAACATAAAAATTTGGGTAAGAGAGAGAGAGAGGAAGAGAAAGGAATGAATACACCTCATTGAGTATGTGAACCAATACAAAACCTATTGTGATGCTGAGAAAGGTTGAATAATGCTAGATGTGTTGGATGATGTTGTACCAAAAGTTATATCATGAACAGAGCTGAGTGCTCAATTCCTTAGAAAGTGGATCAAGAATGCAAAGTTTGGCCCTTTGGCTCTATCATTGCCTACTAAGTGAAGCTAGATGATCATGTGTGTGTTAATCGATGTTTGGACTATATGTCCAATTCCTCTAAAAAGGTGGCTCAAGAATCTAAATGCTAACCCTTTGGCTCTATCATTTCCTACTAAGTAAATATAGGTGGTCATATGTGTGTTTATTATTGTTTGGACTATGTGTCTAATCCATTTAAATAGGTGGCTCAAGAATACAAAGGTTGGCCCTTTGGCTCCATCATTTCCCCATGAAGTGAAGCTATGAACTGATACCAATATGTATGAATGTGTATGTTGTATGAGATAGCTTCTAAATCCTTTTAATGATCTAAAAATCTGAAAATGTGGTATGGATAGCTAAATGTGTGCTAGAAACCAGGTCAATGTTGTATAACTTAGAAAAATGGATATTAGGATTTTATGAAAGCCACTCCAAAACTAAAAATTTGGCTTATGTGGAAGCCACACAAGAACGCAGGTACTCAATAATGTGGAGGTTAGGCTTATATGAAAGCCACTCTAAAATGATTCCAACCACCTACAGATAGAATAAGGTATGCAACTACTAAGAATTCCTAGGTAATGCTAAAAATTGAATGAAAAGAAACCAAATTATTGTGCAATCTACTCCCAATCAGTGGTGTCTAAAACATGGATTTTAATCTAGAAGTTATACCAACTATCATATCTAAAATTGGAAGTTAGAACCAATCATACCATGCATGATTCCCCCTATGTCTATATTCTCTGAGAAAATTATACTAAAAACTATTGATCTAAATTGGTCTGATTATGCAAAAACTATAGTTAAACCTACCTTTCTACCTATTTTTGGAAAGCTTGGTTTTTCTACTATTTGGATAGGAGCACTAAAAATGGACACCCTCGTGTCTATCATTTTATTCCAACCTTAGCATTATTATCCTAGGTTAAAACTAATCACTATTATGGAATCTTGACTATCTACCTAGTCTATTCTAAGTGGTTTGATGACTAGTTTCTATTCTGGTGGTTCTAAAACTAGATTTTTCAATCGATAGAAGCTCTGATCTCTATAGCAAAACCCCTATTTTTTCCCCCTTTTTTGAGGGTATGAATAGGTACCCTAAAATGATTTCCATCAAAATAAGAAGCCTTGCAAGTGTGTTAAGCTAGAAATATACATGATATAGTAATGATAATCAACAAGATATCTCAAGACATAGCATAGTTTGATTTGAGAGATTGTTAGATCAATAAGGGTATGCCTAGATAGATGTAATAATGTAATATCATGTGTAATGTTCTTAAATTGAATTAAAACTATAAATGTTAATTATCTATTTTTTAGTTGTTAGTTGGAGGGATAGAGCATGATGTCCATCATGGCATCAAGAGAATAGGAAAATGCATGATAAGTATCAAGGCATTGAAACAATAAAAAACACAATCAAGACAAAAGCACTCAAAGAAAGAAGCAAGAATCATACAAGGGTGGCCAAGGGGCCACATAAACAAAGGACATGAGCATATGTCACTCAAACTAGAAATCAAGCATACAAGGCATGTTCAAATGCCACATACACATACAAGTGAAACAAGTAATGTTGGCACAATGGTCGTAGGCTCATAGAAAAGTAAAAGTAAAGGACATTGACAAATTTCCTAAGGCACACACATGAATATAATAAAAGGACATTGGTAAATGTCTTAAGGCATATACAGGAGATAATCAAGAACTAGAAATATAATCCAACAAGCTATGTTAAGCAAGAAGAGAAAATATGTAATAATTGGAAAGATAAAATCACATCTAACTAATCAAAGCAAGAGTGAAAGTATGAAATAAATGTTTAGTACAAGATTATGTATATGCTAAGAGATACATAAATTCTAGATACTAGTGAAATGTTGATATAGTAATTTACGTAATCTAGTAAGTAATGTACATCAACATGATAACTTGCAGTGTGTAGTGTAGGAATGTCATAACCTAGATGGTGTAGTCATGTAGAAGATGCCCCCAGTGTTTATTTATATTTTTGTGTGTCTCAAATTTAGAAGTATAAATTCCCCCTCAATGGGTAGAGCAAAGCAATCAAGTAGCTAGATTTCACTGCGCACACTCAAAGAAGATCAAGTGAAGCATGGTAATGTAGATAAATCAACATACAATAGCATGAAACAACAAATGTAAGTCCTAGCATAGTAGTATAAATGTAAAGCATGGATGATGCATATAATAAAATTATTTTTGTTGTTTTTGACATATTTGAATGTTTTTGGATTTTTGAAATGTTATATTGTTTTTGTATTTTGAAATATTTAAACTATGTACTATCAAGTAAAATAAACTATGTACAGGCACTACTGAGGTGAAATGATACTAATTGATTATTCTCATGCAAGACTCCATTTCATGGTGTCTTGTATCAAGGAGTGGAATCATGTGTTGTAATGAAGCATGATATAAATGTTAGGGCTATGGATCTAAAAGTTTTATATGTTGTAGATCCTCTGAAATATCTAAAGTAGAAATTGATTGTGGGGTCCCTCTATAACTCTAAGAAGTGGATGCAACTGTAAGGTTCTTAGGGACCCATCTAGAAGTAAGAGAAGCTCTTTAAAACATCTGCTCTATGTTTAGATGCATGAGATCTCAAAGATACTACCCTAGGTTTGAATATTGTAGCTAGAAACTATCTAAAATCATAAAGTTGTAGAAGTGTATGAACCTTTTTACTGGTGATGGATGCTTTAACTATGTTTGAATCTAAAGTGGAAGAAGAAATCAAAGTGGAGGAGAATCTCAAACTGGTGGCAAAACTAAAACTAGCGATAAAATTGAAATCGGTGGCAAAATGGAAATTGATGACTACAAGCTAGTGGATGGCTCTAAAGTGGGGAGTGGTAACTTATATGAAACTCTAGAAATTGTAATAACATGATTATCATGAATGAATTTCATGCATCTATGAATCATAGAAGGTATTTCTCTAAGTTTTTAAATATATGGTTGACCAAGTAACATATTAAAAACTCATGCACTGAGAACTATAGTGAGTGGTGTGGCCATATGCGTAAGACCAACCTATAGTGGAAGTACTATTTCACCCAATTAACTCTATATATGTTCACTAAAACTAATGATAACTATGTTTTTCATAGTGATATCCTACTCTAAATAAACCTAATGTTGTAATAGTGTCAAGGTGCACATGTTAAGACTGGAACCATTGTCAATAAACACACTATGAATAGGCTGATTATGAATGTGAGCTTTGATAAAGAGTGCATGATAGTATGAATCATCCTTAAATGATCTCCTACTCTAAGAAGGATATGGAAGGTCTAACTATAACTCTAGAATTGTATACACTGATCATGTTTCTAAAAGTATGTAACTCAATTGAAGGTGCCCTGTATGTATCTGGTGGTGGATGTGCATGATATGCATGATGAACCCTTGATGTATCCCCTATATCCTATTTTGAATGTTATGGAAATGGATTAGAGAAGTTTTTAAATATTTTATCATGTGTTTGCCTTGCTAGTGGAGGCTCAACTAAAGTGCTAAAATAAATAGCATTTAAATCTATTCGGTCCTATATCTTGTGATTTAAACTGATGCATCTATTTTTCATATGGCCTGGTGCCTTATGGTAGTCACAAAATGCCTGTTTATCATATCCCTTTCAAAGAGGATTTATTAGATCAATTTCCTAAATAAGAGGGAGAGATATGTTATTAAAATCCAAAATCTACTATAAAACCCTGGCTGGAGGAACTGAAAGATGTGAAAAAGTATGTTGAGGGGGTGCTACAAAAATTCATTGAGGAGGCTCTAAAGCCACGTTAACTGTAGGTTTATTCTATCCTTTAGTATCATTGAACGTGACCTTATATGGGAATTTTTTGTTATTCTTATTAGTTGTGTCTAATGTATTAATATAATTTAGTTTGCCCATTGAAATTAGTTTGACTTCTCTTTCTTTTAATGTGTGACACAATTCAGTGAAGGAAGATAATCTTTTGAACATGATTAATTCATGAAGTGTTGGTAGAAGAATTTGTTTGAAAATGTCATGTAACTCTTAATCTACCATGGGGATTCTTATCCAAGATGGTCTTATACTGAATAACATAGTTTTTGAGATGCTCATTTGGTCATTGTTTTTATTCATCAATTTCATCATATGAAACCTTATCACCAATATTGATACTAAAGTGTGTTAGGAACATGTCAGCTAAAGGATTGAATGCATTTATTGATTGATTTAGTAGATTATAGAACCATTGTAAAGCATAATCCTTTAGGTTATATGGAAATAACTCAGTAAGTAGCTAATCATTTGGTACATAGTCCAATAATGTTGTATGAAATGCTCTCAAATGTGTCTCTAGATCACCCTTGCCATCATAAAGAGTAATCTTGGGTTGAAAAAAACCTTGTGGAAAGGGTGTAGAAGCAATGTGACATGCCAATGGTGTATGTATTAAATCAAAATAATCTAAATCCTATGTAGGTCTAGAGGCACCTTGCTCAAGATGTAGCACCTTAGATTGAAGAGATATTATCTCTTGTACAAGGGCTACCACATCAGGAGACAAAGATGTTCTAGATGTATCTAGTGGCACAGAAGAAGGTTGGGTTACTATAGGGGGTTGTTGAGACATAGTTACCCCCATAGTGTCATTTGTAACTGGTGGCTCTATGGTTTGAGAAGATTTACCAATGTTCACTTTTTTTTATTCCTCTTATAGAATTGCAAGCATGTCATCTTGCATATCTAGATGTTTGGTTAAGAGTTCTTAAAGTTCTCTTTTATCAGTTTCTTCAAAACTTATAAATTGGGCCATTGTTAAAGTAGGAAAACAATTTGAAATGTGTTTGAATGTTTTGCAATAAGTTTTGATAGGCAATGTGCTAGAAAAGGAAAGTACTAAATATATGAAATGCAAAGTCCTAAAAATAGTGAATTGGAATTTGTGCAAATAGGATAGTGAGCTACCAAACATGTAATGTGATACCTCAAGAATAAAAATAGGAGCTAATACATGTAACTAGGGATTTTTAAAAAATATTATGAATTTTTGAAATTGAAAATGAATTTTTGAGTTAAGTATTTAAGAAAAAAATTCAAAATTTTATGGGAAAGTGCTTGATTTTATGGGGCCTAGTAGATGCAACTAGGGTTTTGAGAAAAATAAATTTTTGAAAATTACTATGAATTTTTGAAATTTGAAGTGATTTTTTGATTTTAATATGTAACTAAAAATTTAGAAAATTATTGAAAAATTACTAGGAGCTAGTTGATGCAACTAAGGATTTTTCAACAATAATTTTGCAAAATACTTCAAATTTTTTAAATTGAAATTGAATGTCTGAGTTAAGTATTCAAGAAAAAAATTCATAAATTTATGGGAAAGTGCTTGATCTAATGGGGCCTAGTAGATTCAACTAGGGTTTTGAAAAAAATGATTTTTTGAAAACTACTATGAATTTTTAAAATTTGAAGTGATTTTTTAATTTTAATATGAAACTAAAAATATAAAAAATGATTGGAAATTACTGGGAGCTAATTGATGCAACTAGGGTTTGAAATAAATTTACTATAAAATGTTAGAATTTGAGATAAATTTATGATTTATATGTGCAAGAAAAAAATTAGGAAATTATTAGATTAATGCTAGAAAATTATTGGGACCTAGTGTATGCAACTAGGGTTTGAAATTAATTCATTAAAAAAAATTAAAATTTGAGAAATTTATGATTTTAATATTCAAGAAAAAATTTAGAAATTAAAGGGAAAAATTATTTAGGAATTTACCCTAGGGTTTCTAGAGTTTTTATGCATAATTCGAAGTAAGTCAGGTTCACCAAATGATTGGTTATTTTTGAGAATAATGGAGTTTTATTCCTAATTAAAAAATGGGTCTGAGTAGGATAAATCAATAAATAATATTCCTAATTAAATTTATAGATCTGTGAAATTAAATTTTAATCAAACCTTTTATAAACATAGTAGTGAGAGAAATAAAATTAAACTTAGATTATTTTGGACTATTTTAACTAAGATAGGGTCTATAAATTTGTGTGTAGGACTAGGACACTGTCGCAAAAAAGATCTTGGACTTCATTTTTTTATTGGATATAATCACCTAAACTAGACACCCTAGGCTCTTGTGTTGTAGTCCTTCTCTAGCTTTTTTATCCTAAAGGTTTAAGATTTTTGGGTTTTATTTACCTACTCAGTATGAGTGTGTGCACCAATTTTTAGCTCCTCACTGTTAATAGAGCTCCCTATAGAGTTGATTATTCATATACTTGTATCTTTTATGTAATTTAAAGAAACTTTGGAAAAGGGGAAAAAGGGGTTGTTGTGTCTAAGATATATTAGACATGCTTCACACTCCATGTGTGGGCACACTTCCTACATTCCAATACTCTGAAGAGGGATCAAGCCATATGTATTTCTCCCTTTAAGAGTGTTTGGTGCAATAGTGAATGAAATACAAGAAATGTTAAAACTAGGTATGCTTGAGATGACTAGGGATTGGTGTAAGGACTTGAATTAGATTGAACATGTATAGGTTAGTTGTATGCAAATAATAGGGAAGATTTCTTGAGTGGTCTTACTTTTATTCTTTTTTTCTTAAATGATATTTACCAACCCTCTCCAAATGATATTTAAATGGGCTTTTATATAAATTTATTGGTCATGGGTTAGATGAAACTAGACTAAACTGACACAATGAACTTGAGGAATCAGGGGAAAATGGTAATTTGGGCTCAAATTATAATTGTATAGGAGCACTAGAAAGGGGACACCCTAGGTTCCAGTGTTATAGTCCAACTTTGCCACTATTGTCCTAAGTAGATGGGACCTAGGGGGATGGATTAGTCATGAAGAGAGGGTCCTTACTCAGCTAGGATAATGTTTGGAAGGCTATAGATAACTAGGAATCAGTGAAAACAATCTTGAGAGGGTTATGAGAGAAAGAAAGAGGGACCTAAGGATTGGGTGTCATTATCCATGCTCAAGTTTCTAATTTTTGCATTTTATATGACTACAATTACTTATGATTTTGATATTACTAAGTAGTTATTTTCAATACCTTTCTAATAAAACTAGCCATGTTGTAAAATGGATTTGTATAGTTTAATTTATGATTAAAAAATACATCCCTACAACTATATCCTTATGCATTCACTATGAAAAAATGACATGGAGATGCTCATCAAATTTAGGCCAATATAAATGGTGGATCTCCAATGTCAACTTAAAGGTTGCTACATGGGAACCTATAATTTTCCATGGGATCATGGAGTCATGAAACAGATTGAATTCAAATGTCTTCACTCACTTTCATTATCACAAAGATATACGTAGCTATAAAATCCACTTCTATATATTTTCCCCCTTGTGTATAATATGTGGACTATGTGGGTTTGTGGACCCTAGTGGATTTTGTACAATTTTAATTTTATTTTCCTATGGGATCCATTTATATAGTTTTTAAAAGTGACATGTGGCTTGTATTGAATGGTCACATAACATAAACATAACAGTCTTTCTCTAAATTGTGCTTTTTTGCACACACTATTATCGGTCCACATGATAGAAACTAATTTTCCATGGACCAATTACTTCATGAAATTATTTACTTCCTTTGTTTCTTCTATAAATCATGTGTCTAATCATAATGAAACTTTTAGACTTCAATGATTATCTTAGAATCATAGAGTTCACTTGCTCACAATGGCCTAAATGGAATCCCATGGATTTATGACTCTTTGAAATTTAGTTTATGATTCTCATGGGTCTATATTTTAATCAAATCAATGGTGATTGGTCATGAACCATGAATTGATCCCAAGTATTTAAATTTGTTTGAGTAAAGTCTATGATTATGAACCACATAGAAAATTTAAAATGTAAGATAATTATTCATTCATGGTCACAAAGTTCATAGACTAATGTTCACCCCAAATTTGAACACAGACTTGTGAATTTATAAATTTAATTTGAACTTTGGTTAGATTTGAGGATTTACTTAGATATAATTAAAAAACCACTTATAATTAAAAAAATGGTTAAATATTTATAATACATGTGATCTCATCCTTAAAATTAAATGAGTCATGTGGTCAAAGAGATTACATGTTGAATGCAGATAGAACCATTAGGTTAAAAAAGTCATAGACTTTACAAAAGTACAAGGGAGATCTCATGAAATTGTTGACTTATAGAATAGGGTTGAGAAAATAATTAGTTATAGGAGTTCAAGGTACAAGTTATAAGGTATACATTATTGACTCAATAATTATATAATAATCAAAGTGGACATGGTGTTTTTTAAAATAAAAGTGACCCTTATAATAAGTGGTTGTAAATGAAGTTTGACATAACAAGCTTAGACCTAAGCAGAATGGAATGTTCATAGGGTCAAATTTAGGTTCACAAGGGGTACTTTATGTGGATAATTAAATGAGTTAAAATGGGTTATACTAAGACCATGACATGAATTGGACTTGGAATAAATTTTGTGAACATATCAACATGGGATTTTTGGATAAGGGATAATATACCTTTTTAGAAAGTATTTGTAGAAAACTTAGATGGGAGACCACAAATACTTAATAAATACAATAAGAAACCTTATAAGTATCTAAAAATCATACATCTAAAATCCTTATAAATATATAGATAATTATCATCGAAGGATCCCAAAATGTCATAGAACACTTAGGATCTAATATCAGCTCTGGATTTGGGACATGTACCTCTTATGGATATACAGAGATCCAATATTTATCTTAGTGTAAGAAGATGCATTCCTTACCCCTTTTATATTAAATACACATCTAAATTTAAAACTTCAAATTAAAATTGACCAAACTAAACTAACACATATGTATGAAATGCATACCTTGTGATATTGCATCAATTATTTATTGAAAAAAAATATTTACTAGAATGGGAAACCTATAATAACACATTTAAACATGAAATTTTTGAATAAAACCATTAATTGGTAACATGAATTATGAACCTAATTTGATAAATATGGAGAAGCCTAAAAATAACCTACAACAATAGGCAATAACAAAACTAGTTGAATGAAAGTAACTAAAGATGATAACATTGCACTAAAATTATGATCCAATGAAGTATTAAAAGTAATTCCAATCATAATTTGAATCAAATATTTACTTCTTTAAATATTTATTAAAATATTCATGAAACACTAAATAGAGGATAATACTAGTCAATTGGAAAGTGGCAATGAATGTTGAAATCCCACATAGGATGAAACTAACCAAATTAATCACAACAGCTTAAAATAGCTAAAGTGAGTCACTATAAATGGATTCCCAATTAAAAAATTTAGTCACATGATCACCTTATTATATAAATATTTATTCATTTTGATCATGCAGTAAAAAATCATTAAACTCTAATCTAATTATAGATTTCATATAAGCATCACTACCTAACTACGTAACTCAACTATAATAAATCCATTCATAAAATCCTCTACAAAGTTAGTGAAAAATTGAAAAAAATAATAAAAAAGATTAATTATTCAGAAACCTAGAATGATTAGAACAAAAAAAATATTCACACATCCACTAGTGTTTCATTGATGGAGTGATCAATAAATTGATATTTGATTATTCACTATCAATTACACTTTTATGGGGAAAAATTACTTCATCCAAATCATATTCATTAGAGTCAAAATTGAATCCTTTTTACCATTGGGATTATAAAGGGTAAACCTATGTCATGAGCACATGAGCACATGCCTTGGTAACAGTATTGTGTATCTTTAGGTGTCAGGGTAGTTCAAAAAAGAATCACTTTTCATCAAATCAGAGGCAACATGTTCAAGTGGTATTCCCATGTCAATAAATGTCATGGTGGTCATATTCTCACCCTTATAGATCTTATTTCATGTGTCTAATATATGTTATCTATGTATAAGATCCCATGATAAGTCTTAAGGTGGTTCTTTTGACCCAAATCATTTATGTAAGAGGTGACTTATGATGTTGTATCCATAGCTAACCATGTGAGCATGTCAACAACCTAAAACATGAGGTAGAATTCAAGAGATTGGGGACCAATATGAAGAAATATGTTTGACCCTTATTTGAAACCTTAACATACTTTAAGTTTCTTTATAAAATTTTAAGGTACCTCCTTCAATTAATCTTCATTTGGAATTATGTGTTTATTACCTTCAAAAATGGTGTCTAACCATGTGAATAATGGTATTTTAGCCTCCAAAACAACACAAAGCCCATAAATTATGCCTAAAAGGTCTCCATTATCACCATAATACCATGATATAATGTTTTAATATGAAAAATGGTGTCCTTTTAGAAGTAAAATGCTTTTAGGCACCACCAAAGGGGCCTACACATGTGAAGGAATGACTCTTCAACTTCTCTTCACCTATATATCCTATTTTTAAATAGGTTATAATGGTCATTATAGGTCATGAATATTTATAAATAACTAATTTTAGACATCAGATAAGAGAATCCATTAGTTTTAGAGACAAAAACATAAAAAACTAGCCCCTCCTCTTCATAGCTCTTCTTAGTAGCCTTGGATAGCCTCTCAAGTTCTTGTTTAGTATAAAAATAAGAGAGAAAATGGTGACCTAAGGTATTGTACATAGGAATTGGGACTAATTTCCTTCTAATCCTTGGAATTATTTTGAATATTGATGACCCATGCTTTATTAACAATGGTTAATAACCTAGATAGTCAAACTAGTCTTCTATATCTACATAGGGTCAGTCTTAGAATAGTTTTAGTGTATTTATGACTTATTTAAAGAAAATGGTGGTTTTATATGTCTTATAAAATACATAAAATTCCTATCATTTCATTCTCCACCTTGATTTCCCTTGTGTGATCCTAGGCAAGTAATAAACCTCCAAGTTGTCACAAGTTACAAGTTATAGGTAGTGGTTTCTTGATAATAAAGAACCTTCAATGCATATGTCTAAAATTAAGTAGTGTTTTTAAGGTTGGGTGATGGAATTATTGAAATAATTTATGTATTATTTATTATTTACAAAAATTAATTCATCAATGGACCTTAAACTCTCCTAATATTCTAACTTCAAGTGGGACTGTTTATGTAGTTTGACCTTCATTACGAGTATGAGCAGAGTGTTTCATGGTGATAGATATTAAAGATTATTAAAACACCATAGATAATTTAGAGGTATTTTATTCATGTGGATGTGTCCCTATATCATAAGGATAAATATTTTTTATGGCTCTAAAGACCAAAAAATCATTAACTAGTTCCCAATGCTTTCATATACCTCTTTAGCAGAGTTTATGGTTCATAATCATTGTTTAAGGTATTTGTGAAATCCAAGGTTTTAGTTTATTCCTTCATATGACCAATTGAATAGATCCAAAAGATTTAAATTTTTAAATATATAAATAAGGATTTATAGGGTCCCTATAGGTGGTCTTGAACAAGTAATAAAAATTTATATGGAACCTCTCAAAGAGTATCTTTGTATACTAGTCTCATCAGGCTATTTCACCCCATAGTAGGCTTTAATTTCCAAACTTATAATTTCATAGGACTCTATGAAAACCACCTACAAGTTTATTCCCTTATGACCAAGCTTAAGGCATGGAATAAAGGTCAAATTTTTCATAATACCATGAAATTTTAATGGAACTATGAGAAAAGGGGTCCATTCAGGTGTGGATACTATTAAGAAGCTATGATCATGTTCCAGAGATCAACTCAGGCCCAGTATTCAAAAGGTTTCCAAAACCATCATATAACTTAACCTAGAAGATGTAAGTAAGGGTAATATGTGATTAATATGACTACCTTAAGAGGTTTATTTGGATTGAGGTAAAGTCAACTAGTTCTTAGCATGGTGTGTAAACCCTCATCTTGCTCATGGACATGTGAAATAACTCCATTGGTAGTCAAAACACCTGAACCACCACCTAAAGGAATACAGATAGTTTAAATCCAACCTTGAATTTGAAATTATATATTCACATGTGAGATATATCTCAATCATATGAGGACACATAGACTATGTTGTTTATAAATAATGTTGATGTGAAGGGATAGCCAAAACAAGCTGACTCAAGCATGAACAGTGGCCTAAGTGCATGAAATAATACCTAGTCAATTAGAGTGTGTAACTATCTTGATTAAATTGGAAAAAAATTATTAGATTACACTCTTTAATGGAATCCATACTCCTTATAATCTTTAAAGGTAGATATAATTTTGAGGAAGCTACCTGGTTTGGATTAGACATTCATGACACACAGGCCTATGTGTATGACTATGAAGTGAGTTTTGAGAGACAAATTGAGGGGAAATATATTTTAAAAAATATTTTTATACATTAATTTAATGCAACATGATCCCACAAATTTAACCAATAGTGAGGAAGAGAGACATAGACCACTCAGGCCTTTAGCATTAGCCAACTTAAACACTCAGGCTAGGCAATGATGCTTAGAGAAAACCTACAAGAGAGAGGGACAAAGATAAGAGTATGATTAGATGAATATAATTGAAAAAGGTTTAAATTACATGTATAAGGGTTATAATATAACTTGGAAGTCATCAATGAATCTGCAAGAGGTTTAATGTCATAAGGCTCAGTTTAAGCCTATAAAGCCTAAACCCTCATTAGGCCTCAAAACCCAAACTTCCTCCTTATGACATATCCAAATCCCCAAAGCATAATTAAGGTTATTAAAAGGTGTTTTATTATTATATATACATTGATTAAGTAATTTTAGATACATGAAGGTAGGGAAGTGGTTAATTTGGTCTCATTAGCCCTCTCAAGCCTCATCACCCCAATCTACCATTTCGAGATGGCAACTCAAATGCTCATATATTAAATATAATAATGAGTGTATACCAATGATGTTAAATTAATTTTAGGTCCCCAATTCTCTTACTATTCATGAAAGAGAGATATTTGAATTTAGGATCTCAACTCTATGAATTATCCTTAACACTATCAACGCATCCAAAATGCTTAGAAACAACTCAAACACTACTAAATTTCAATCATAACTCACCATACAAGGTGCATGGTATGAATAGATGTTTGGTATTTTTTAATAAGTATATGGTTTCAACATCCATGGCAATAAGTTTAGGATTTAAGTCCCATACTCTATAAACCATCGTTAATATGGTAAGCCACTAAAACCCTTCCTAAACAGTAATAAAGACCCAATGAAGGAATTTTAACCTCAAATTATTTAAAATGAAGTATTTGAGACTTTAAATGGTCTTTAAAGTATTATCAGGCCTCATATGCATCTAAATGAGTCACTAGTTGGCACATATAGAGTATCTAGTGTACAGATTAGGCCTAAAGAAGATTACTACATGCTTAGGGATGATTGTTGCAAGCCATATGTGAAATAATTAGAAATAATATTCCTATTTTACATGATTATGAAGAGTGATAGGTATAAAAATGTCAATAATGTTGCAAAATGACCAACTAAATGGGTATTCACATTTAAAGGTCACCTACACATAGGCTTAAGTACATGGTTAGTTGATTGTGTATGCAGGAAGATGTAGTAAGTGTCTTAAACAAGACAAAAAAATTTACCCAAGGGATATAATTGGTATATTCCATGGTATAAGAAGTGGAAAAATGATCATATAACTCCATTTTGAAGGCAAAACACAAGAACCCTATAATGATGACTATTAGCCTAATACCCTTCTCAAGACATTACCACTTGAATACTAAAGTTAGTGGATAATAAGGGTGAAATGAGACCTCAAACCAGCATTTATGTATATTTAAAGGATTTTTAGATGTGCAATAAGTGTTTTTTTATATAGGAGAGCTTAGGATTGTCCATTTTGGCTTAAAACTACCTTAAAAATGCATAGAATGCAAAATAATCACCCCAAAAGTGCCTTATTATGCTCAAAACTGTATAGAGGATATGCATGGGGATCTAAAATTATAAGGAAAGTTGGGGAAGGTTGTATACTTGACTCTATAGACATTAATTTTTCATTTCAATCCCTTAGGGCAAAGAACAATCACTAAGAGCCTAAACCTCTATAAAACACTAATAAGAGCCTAATTTAAAGATATTAATAAATTTTCACTCAAATGCATTTAATTTACTTGGGAGACACTTGAAACTCATTGTGCACTTTGAGGAGGTTCTACTCATGCCATTAGTTTCTATGAATAATTGTATGGATGTATAATATACCTATTTTTGTGAGATTTAATGATAATTTCAAGGTAAAAGGATAGATAAATAGTTGAATATAATTCAATATGGTATTTTTAAGTTTATTTCACCTTTTTATATCACAAAACACCCTCAATTCCTCTTGTAAATGCTCTTATAGGCCTACACTAAAAATCTAGTCTAGAAGTGCTAGTGAAAGGTCACCTAGTCACCTAAATGAGCAAGAGTTAGAGGTGTGTACTATTAGGAATGCATAATTCATGGTGTAATATGATTATACATACTTTAAAAATTCTCACTCATCCATCCTTGAAGTTTATATTCAAGCCTCATGGTCATCCAAGCAGCTAGCACTAAGTGACTAGGCCTAGTTGCTTAATAGGCCTATTTAGTCAACAAGAGGAGATGACTATTGGCATAGAGGGATTATAAGAGATTAAATTTAGGGTCATAAACAACATTTTAAATAAATAATATATTATATAAGTCATATTTCATATCCATTATGGAAGATGGGGTAGTTTTTTTAACCTTACTGTCCTGTAAAAGAGAGGTAGGCTACTTAATGATTCATGGAGGCCTAATTAAACCACATTTCTTCCATTATAAGTATCATGAGGATATGTATTTTACCAATTTATAATTATCATGTTGTTTATGGATTCAAATTAAACTAAAGGAGTCTCCACTAGGCCATTTCCTACACCATATTATCATTAAAGGCCATTATGAAGTCAAGGTAATGTATGGGAGAGTTAAAGGAATTATTACTAATCCTTATGCATGTTATAACCACTAATTGAGTGAATGAGGGTAATATTTACCCATTTTCCACACTTCCATGCTATATTATTCCTTGCTTTTCCTTCTTTTATTTTATAAATTGAGGCTAAAATGCCATTATATGTATCCTTCGACTGGGTATGAAGAAACTCTACCCAAATTATACCTTGTAAACCTTATTGAATGAATATAATAAATATTTCATATTCTCTTGATAGATGAGTGTGATCTATGCTTGTTGTTTTACAATAGTGATTGAGTTTCATCTTCCTTTATAGGTTATTTTTATCACCTAGTTGTTAGGAGATTATCTAAATAGGTCATATGGTGTGTAGAAATGTTGGTGACTGTGTTTGAAGTAAACTCTAATCAAGAATTTCATGAAATAAGACCTTCCATTCATCCTCAAGTTACATCTACTTTGCATATCCTCCATATGAATTATTTATTATTAAGAGTCTTTAAGAGAGAGAGATTTATTCTCTAGTCCTTATCTTATTCTCAAGTATTGCTTAAGGGTCATTTAGAGTGGATAGAACATGTTGGTGCATCACCTTCCTTATCTTAGGTTTTTTTCATGAATCATATTATATCTATTTTCATCACCAAGTTATTGGTTTTAGGAATTAATCTATAATCTATGTACCAGGGTATATATCCCTAAATATATAGGTTTACCTCATCAACTAGGCCACCCATACCTAAAGGTGATCCCATTTCATTAGCTATATGAGGTGGGATTGAAACACCATTGCCTCAAGGGTACAATCCAAACTGATAATAGTTTTTAGAATGCTCAAAGTGACTCAAATTCAATAAAATTAGAGTAGCTACTTGTAGCATTTAATGATATTAAGGAGCTTCAATAATTGTAGTGGTAGATTTGTAGTCAAATTTCATACCAAAATTGGTCACAAGGTCTTCATCAAAATGTAAGGAATCTAAGTTTTTTGAATTGTCCTTAGATTTTTACAGGAGAAAGAAGTACCCTAGGTATAAACCTAATCCTACACCCCCTATTTCTTTTATTCCTTCTCAAAAAAAGACTATTGTAAATCATGCACCTCTAATTACTAGGGTTAATAACCAAGATTTTGTGCCCTTCAATGGTAGCATCCCCCTAAACCTAAATGAATTTAATGATATCCCTACTACTACACTTAAGATCCTTCCATATTTAATATGAAAAAACTCTACCACTCCTATTCAATAGATCACAGACATAGCCAACCTCTACTTAGTTCATAATGTGAACCAAGAAAATGTGGAAATTAGGCTTACCTACTCATTTGAGAGGTAAGGCAATTTAATGGTATAGGGTTTCAATACATGCATCTAAAAACACCTGGGATGTGTTTGTGGAATACCTATGCAATAATTTTAAGGATAAAAGTGACCACTTGTCTCTAGTAGAACAACTAACCACAATCAAAAGATCTCCCCAAGAGTTTATAGTGGACTTCGACTATATTCTTCAAAAAACTTGGGATAGGATCCCAAAACTATTCAAACCCACTCCTAACTATGCCTTTTTATACTATTTGATAGCCCTTAACTTTGATGTAGTAGTCATGATATAGTCCATGGGAGGAAGCACACTACCTAAATCTTAGAAGTGGAAATAAGGGAAGAAAACTATCTAATATAGTAGGTAATCTTACCCCAAGTCCCTTCATTATTTTTTTCCAATAGGTATAACCTCTTGTGCTTACCATTGCTCCCCTACTAGTGCCAACTAATCATGATCAAATAGATTTTAATCAAATAGATAGACTAGGTAAAATTGAAGGACTACTCAAGGGACAAAGTAACAAGATAGTTTCCTTAAAGAGACAACAAATTACACCTCATATTCCATACCAACACCCTACCCTATCAAGATCCCTATCAACTTTATTTGTTCAATAATTATCCATATCAACCTAATCCACAAGAGAAGATCAGTCAAGAGAGGCCTTATAAAAACTTCAATACCAACTCAGCTAGCACTTTTAAAACATTAGTCATAACTCAAAATAATTATGCTCGATAAGGTTAATGGTCCACATAATGGGTGAAGTCACATGAAATGTCAATCAATCAAAGAGGATATTCTTGTCAAACATCTTTTATATAACATAATTAGGATCTTGTTATGCAAGACAATCTACCTCCTACACAATATAAAGAAGGTCATTATATGCAACATGGAGAGAATCCATTCATGACTCAATCTAAAATGTCAAACCAACAAGGAATTATTTGGAGCAAGACATAATCAAAAACTACTTTTGTCAACTTCCAAGAGTGAGGAAACACTTTTGAGCAATTTGTAACAAATTCACTTGAGGGTGCAAACAAGGTAGACAACCCTGTTATATCCCATACAAGATCCAAAAGGAAATCAATGGGTGATGACTTATAAGTTGGGAGAACAACTCCTCCATCATCTCAAACATACTAAGAGGCTAGTGGAAAAAATTCAAGCCCTAAAACACCACTAATGTATAAGGTTTAATATGATAAAGGGAAAAATTACAAAGGTCCATTCATACCCCAATTCACCCAAAATCTAAGTGGTACTATTGGTCCTAAGTTGTTGTTAAAGGCTATTATCTCTCATATCAATATTATGTAATAGATGAATAAAGCCCATTTCACCATACCAATTTGGGACACATTACTCATTCTAAGATAAAAATATCTCCTCCAAGAAGAGTTATCCAAACTCCACATCTTAAAAAAGTAAGTAGAAAAAGTGGGTGTAGTCCTAGATAACACCAATCAGCCTAATGAGTCCCAACTAGTCAAGGTAAATAAGACCCCTCTTTTATATATTTTTTTCATCATAATAGACCCTTAGTACACAACTGTGTGATAGCTAGTGGGGCTAGTACATCTATCATGCCTAAGTTTATAGAAGACATGTTGGGGTTAAAGTATGAACTTAATTTTAAGGGAGTCTTACAACTAAATGGGTCCCCTAATAAGACTATTGGTTTACTCAAGTATCTAAAAATAGTCCTAGCTACTTGTCTTAATTATACCATATCCCAAGATGTTGTAGCAGTGGATCTCCCACCCTATTTTTCCTTGTGTTTGTCTATGGATTTCACTACTAAAATAGGAGGCTATCTCTCTTATAATAGGTCTTATATGGTCTTTAGGACTAGGTATGCAACCAAAGTTACCATTAAGTCTTAGCCTATCTTTAGGTTCCATTTATATCCCTATATGCTCAATTTATCTAATGTTAATTACACTATCATAAATTAATCTGAACATTGTAATTATCAGGAGCTAATTAAACCACTTAAAGGCATATCTAACTTACTTATTGATAAATAGGGGGAAAATAACCATGGTTATCATTCATATAAGAGAATTAAAGAAGTAGTTTTGGGAATATACTATATGTATGAGGAAGAGGATATCATACCGAGCCTTACTAACCCAAGCCAAGACCATGGTGGAGTATGGAGTTTGTTCTTTGATGGATCTAGATGAAAAAATAGAAGTGGGGTAGGTACCATGCTTGTGTCTCCTTCCAAACAAAGAAATTATTTTGCCTTGAGGTTCTAATTCAGTTTCAATGCAACACAATAGAGTATGAGGCCCTCATTTATGGGCTAGAATGGGCAAGAGAGGTATTAAACTACTAATAGCCATGGGAGATAGTGAATTGGTAGACATTATGTGAGAGGGTAGAATGTATTTAAGAATCCACTCTTGAAGACATACAAGCATAGGGTTTGGGACCTCTTAGAAGACTTTGAGGACTTAGACATCTACTCAATTCCAAGAGAGGCCAATCAACATGTAGACCAGTTGGTAGCCATAAGATCAAAACATAACATTTTGAGTGGGGTCAAGGACATAAAAGTTTAGTCTCAAATCAAAGAAGTTTACAAACCTTTAGTCCTTGATAATTAGGTTAGTGGTAGGTATTTGAAAATGGAAATCAAATAACATGCTTCTTACATTAGGAGGCATAATTATGCTAAAAAAAACAAGGCAAATTATAAAAGAAATACGGTGACTAAATTATTTAAATGAGGACAAACAAACTACTTAAGGGATTAGTGACCCTAGAAAACATATTCAATAAGGATGTTTAGTTAAGGAAGGACAAAGTTGGCATGTCAACAAAGGAGGATAACTATGATAATGTCATTATCTTTAAGGAGAGGATGCTCAAACTAGGTAAAGTGAACACAAAAGAAGAGAAAGGAGTCTTCATAGATTTGTGTCAATAATTTATAAGCATATTTTATTGGGAGTACAATTATTTGAAGGGGTTTGACCCTTATTTTTCCTAACATAATATATAATTGGAGGCAAGTGCTAAGCCTATGAGACAAAAGTAAAGACCAGTCAACCCTAAGATTGAACTCCTCATGAAGAAATACTTAACCAAGCTCATTGAGTCTAACATCATCCTCCCCATCAAACACTCTTCATGGATGGCTAATCTTGTGTCTTTAAGGAATAAGAATGGGGAGATAAGGTTATGTGTAGACTTTAGGGATCTCAACAAGGTATTATTGAGAGATCACTACCCCTTACCATGCATGGATTAGATTCTCAAAAAGGTTGTAGTTTCACATCATTTCTCATTGATATATGGATACTCAGGGTATAATCAAGTGTTAGTGAAGGAAGAGGACCAAGACAAGACTACATTCACAACCAAGTGGTGAACTTATGCTTACAATAATATGCCATTTGGGATGTCTAATGCAAGGGACACCTTCCAAAGGGAAATGGATGTAACCTTCTAAGGACTCATCAATGAGATGGTGCTCATCTACCTTGATGACATCACAATCTTTTCCAAGGATTATGAAGATCATTTGACACACCTAAGTCTAATATTTGATAGGTGCAAGCAGTATGAAGTCTCCTTAAATAATAAAAAATGCATTTTTGTAATCTATAAGGGTATATTTTTAGGCCACATTATGTAAAAAGGCCTTTCTATAGATTCTAGGAGGATACATGCAATCCTTGCTTTATCACTTACTAAACATAGGAAAATATTGGAGAGTTTCTTAAGAAATATTAACTTCATTAGGAGGTTTATCCCTAGTTTTTTAGAGTTGGTAAGGTCTATAACCTTCATACTAAAAAACATAAGGATTTTACATGGATCAAATAAGGAAAAAGAAGATTTCAAGACATTAAATAGGCCATTTCCCAAGCACCGACCCTCCTCGACCTTGATTTATCAAGATACTTCTTCTTAAAAGGCTTCTCAACCAATGATACTATTTATGACATACTTATGCAGCAAAATAGTGAGGGTCTTAAGTATCCCATATCCTTCTTTAGTCAAGAATTGGAGGGATATGAAGAGAGGTGTACATTTATGGAAAATCATGTGATTTTAGTCATGAGATGTCTCGAAAAATTCAGACATATGGTGTCTAATAACAATATCTATGCAATGGTGGTTCACCTAAAAATTAAAGACTTCATTCTTAACTAGGAATTGAGTGAAAAGAGATTAGATTGGGTAACCAAGTACATGGAATATTACATATAATTTAAGGTCACCAATTTGGTAAGGGTTAGATAACTATGTTAACACTTGGTAAAATATGTGAAGGAGGACAAAAATGTGGTTATGGTAATGCAAAGTGATTAACAAGTAGTTATACCTAAATCTCCTTCTAGTTGGACTCAAAACATGGTGAGATTCCTTCAAATAATAGAATGTAATATAGGAATCGATAGGACAAGAAGAAGGTATAATAGGTTGAAATCAATATTTTTATAAAGGATCTTGATGGCATGCTCTTAAGGTGTGTATAAAATATTCAAGTTGACAAGATCCTAGACAAGTTTCATGATGGGACTGTAAGAGGGTACTTTGCACCCAAGAATATAGTAGCAAGGATAATAAGAGCAAGCTAATTTTAGCCAATTTTGTTTAATAACTCCCATGATTGGGTTAAGAGGTGCCAAAAGTGTGACATGTTTATAAGGAAGTAAAGACTAGCTGACTTACCCCTCAAACCTATCCAAATGGAGCAACCTGTCATGTAGTGGGGCCTAAACTTTGTAGGTATGATTCACCCTCCATATACTATAGGACACAAGTGGGTCTTGACTACTACAAACTACTTTACTAGGTGGGTGAAGGCAATAACACTTAAGGAAGTAAATGATTACTTAGTTTTGGAGTATGATGATAGCCTAATAACTAGATTTAGGATCGCCTCCACCATCATATCAAACAATGCACTAGATTTCAATAGTGTAATGGTGAGTTAATGGAATCTTAATCATGTAATATACCTCAACACTTCCTCCAACTACTATCCATATGTCAATGGACTTTCAAAGTCCACCAAAAAGAACCTAATTAGAATCATAATGAGAACTATGGAGGATAATCAGAGCGAGTGGCATACCAAGCTAAAGACATCCTTATGGGTAGATATGATCACTCCTAAAAGGGATAATAGTCATTCACCATACCTTATTATCCATAGCAAGGAGGTAAGGTTTCCCATATCACTTGAACTACATGTCTTAGAGCCCACACATCAATTTGAACTAATGGAGAATGATGTTATAGATGTAAGGGTGAATAAATTGAGGGAGTTGGAAGAGATAAGAGATGATGATATGAATACCATTTATCCCACAAGATCAGGACAAGAGGTCATTTGAGAAGAGATATTATTCAAATACCTTCCAACAAGGTTCTATTATACTCAAGTGGGATGAATACTAGGCTAATCCATGTAAGTACTGAAGGTTTAATAATATACAAAGTGGACCATACATTATTACCAGGTGCAAAGATCACAATGATTTATAATTGTCAAGTTTGAATGGTGATGATCTCCCTATCCATATCAATGGGGTGTTACTCAATTATTATTACTAGAATTCACATACCATCTTTGTACATAGTAGTTTAGGTCTCCTTTAATCCAAGTGATATGGCACATGCTTTGTTAGTTTCTTGTTTGGTGGTGTTATTTTTAATTCGTGTTGTGTGTCTTTATTATGTTCCTTTATGTCTTGTTGTGTGTCTTATGAGGATCTTTCAATATTTGAGGTTTTCAACATATTAATCATAAAGTGTCAACCCAATTAGAGAAGTTTCTTATCTGAGACATGACTATTATGCAAGAAATTTTAGGTCATCTTGACCATAAGGAAGGCCATCCCTTCAAATTCACCAATTATGTAGACTCCTTTCTTCCCATGGGGTTAGAAAGGGTCAATCTACACCCATGATCACCAGAGATCATGCCTTCATAACCTTATTATGTCTCTTGAAGTGTTATGATAGTTCAAAAAAGGATCACTTATCATCAATTCAAAGGCAACATTTTCAAGTGGTATACCCTTGTTAAGAAGTGGCATGGTGGTCATCTTCTCGCCATTCTAGATCTTGTGTCAAGTGTCTAATCTATGCTAGCTTTGTATAATATCCCATGACAAGTCTTAAGGTGGTAATTATGACCCAAATAATTTATGTAAGAGGTGAAATCTGATGATGCATCCATATCTAGCCATGTGAGCATGTCAACATCCTACAACATGCAGCAAAATTCAAGAGATTGGGGACCAATATGAAGAAATATGTTTGACCCTTATTTGAAACCTTAACATACTTTAAGGTTCTTTAGAAAATGTTAAGGCACCTCCTTTGATTATTTTTTTCATTTGTAATTATGCATGTATTACCTTCAAAAAGGGTGTCTAACCATGTGAATAATGTTATTTTGGCCCAAATAACACCACCAAGACCATAAATTATGCCTCCAAGGGTCTCCATTATCACCATAATGCCATGATAGAATGGTTTCATATGCAAAAGTGTCTCTTTTTAGAAGTAAAATGCTTTTTTACACCATCAAATGGGCCCACACATATGAAGGAATGATTATTCACCTTCCCTCCACCCATAATTCATGTTTTTAATGCATTTTTTACTCCTCATATCCCTCCTCTTACCCACCAATAACACTTCAAGATTTGAAACCTAAGAAAATGTTGGAAAGTAGAGTTTTGTAGGTGTTTTTAAGCTTGTATAGATTTGTACAATATGGTCATAGTCATAAGAGGTCAGTAATATTTAGAGTGAAATTATTGAAAACATAAGATGAGATAATCCATGAGTTTTATAGTCAAAAATATCAAAAACTAGCCCCTCCTCTTCATCACTCTTATTGGTAGCTTTAGATAGCCTCTCAAGTTCTTGTTTAGTATGAAAAAGAGAGAGAAAATGGTGACCTAAGATATTATACATAGTAAATGGTTCTAATGGCCTTCCAATCCTTGGAATTATTTTGTATATTAATGACCCATGCTTTATGAATAATGGTTAATAACCTAGGTAGTCAAACTAGTCTTCTGCATCTACATAGGTCAATCTTGAAAAGGTTTTAGTGCATTCATGACTTGTTTGAAGAAAATGAAGGTTTTATATGTATTTTAAAATCCATCAAGGTCATTTTAATGAATTATCCACCCCTAGTTCCCACATTTGAGCCCATAGGAACAAGGAACCTCTAGGTTATCACAAGTTACAGGTTGTAGGCACTAGTTTCTTGATAATAAAGAGCCTTTAATGCATATGTTTAAAAGTAAATAGTGGTTCTAATTTCAGAATATTATGAAAAAGTAAATAGAATATTTTAGATATATTAAGGTAGGGAAGTTCTTAATTTTGTCTCGTTACCCCTCTCGAGTTTCATCACCCTAATTTACCATTTTGAGCTACCAACTAAAATGATCATATATTACATGGCAAGATGAGTGGGGATGAGTGCTCACAAGAGAGTTTAGTTATTCCTATTATATTACTATCCATGAAATATAGATTTTCATTTTGGATCTCAACTCTATGAATGAGCCTTAACACTATTAACTAATCCAGAATGCTTGGCAAAGAATTAAAGGCTATCAATTTTTAATTAGAACTCACCATACAAAGTACACGGGACTAGGATATGTTTGAAAATTTTTAAGGGGTCTATGGGATCAAAATACATGGAAATAAGTTTTGTATCTAATTAATGTACTATATGAACCATAATTAAGATGATAGGCCATTAAAACCCTTCCTAAACCCTGATAAAGACTTGATGAAGGAAGTTTTCCCACAAATGATTTTAAATGATGTAATTGAGGCTGTCAAATTTCAATTATAACTCACCATAAAAATTTCATGGGACCATGATATGTTTTAAATTTTTTAAGGGGTCTATGGGCTCAACATACATGGAAATAAGTTTTTGATCTAAGGAATATACTGTATAAACCATCATTAAGATGATAGGCCATTAAAACCCTTCCTAAACCATGATAAAGACTTGATGAAGGAATTTTTCCCTCAAATGATTTTAAATGATGTAATTGAGGCTTGAAATGGTTTTGAAAGTGTTATTAGGCCTCATATGCATCTAAATGAGTCACTATTTAGCACATGTAGAGTATAAAGTGTACATTTCATACCTAAATAAGAATTCTACATGGCTAGGGAGGACTATTGCAATCTATATGTGTAAGAATTAGAAATATTCTACATGTTTTACATGATTTTTAAGAGCTATAGGTATAAATATGTTAAGAAGGTTACACAATGACAACCTATATGGGTTTCACATCTAATGGTCACCTATAGACATTCCTAAATGCCTAGTTCACTGACTATGTATGCAGGAAGAGGAAGAAAGTGGCTTAACCAAATGAAGACAAGTGACCAAATGGATATATTTGGTATACTCCATGCTCTAATATGTGTAAAAAATCTTAGATAACTTTATTTTCAAGGCAAAACATAGGAGCCCTATTATTAGGCAAGTTGGCCTAATACCATTCTCAAGATATTACTACTTGAAGACTAAAGTTAGATGATAATAAGGATTTAATGAGACCTAAAAATATCATGGAAGTATATTTCAAGGATTTTTATATGTGAAATAAATGGTTGTGTATAGAGGAGATCTTAAGATTGGCCATTTTGTCTTAAAGCTACCTTGAGAGTACACATAACAAAAAATAATCACCTGAGGAACACTTTCTTCTGATTATACATATACAAAGGATTTTCATGGGGATCACAAATTTTATGGAAATTTGGAAAGGTTTTTATACTTGACTCTTTGGGCACTAGTTTTTTATTTCAATCCCTTAGGGATATAAATAATTGCTAAGATCTTAAACCTATCTAAAACCCTAATAATAGCTCAATGGGAAAGATATTAATAATTTTTCACTCATATGTATTCAATTGGATTGGGATAATCCTAAAACTCATTTTTCACTCTAATTAGGTCCTACTCATGGCATTGGTTTGTACACATAATTGTGCAGATTTACTAAAAACTTATTTTTTATGATATTTAATAATAATTTCAAGATAAAAGGAAAGATAAATAGTTTAAAATCATTCATTAGGGTAGTGTGAATCTTATCTCAACTTTTAAAATAAAAAACACCTCCAATTCATCTTAGAAATTCTCCTACATGCCTACAAGAAAAATATATTCTAGAAGTGCTAATGAAAGGTAACCTAGTCACGTAAATAAGTAAGAGTTATAGGTGTGTACTATTTAAAAGGAATAATTCATGGTTTAATATGATTTTAAAAACATGAAACATTCTCACTCATCCATCCTTGAAGGTTTTATGAAAACCTCATGGTGGTCTAAGCAACTAACCCTAAGGGACTAGGCCTAGTTACCTAGTAGGCCTATTTGGTTAATAAGAAGATATTACTATTAGCATAGAGGGTTAGTGAGAGAGTAAATGTATATTATTAAACACCCTAATAACTAACTCATGGAGGTGATCAGGCACATTTCATATCCATTATGGAGAATGGGGTAATTTTCCAAACCTTATTGACATGCAAGAGAGAGGTAGGCTACTTAATGCTTCATGGAGGCCTAATTGAACCACATTTATGCCTTTATAACTATCATCAGGAGAGTTAGATGACCAATTTGTCATTATCATTATTTTTATGGATTCAAAAAAAAATTAAGGAGCCTACACTGGGCCATTTCCTGCACCATACTATCATTTGAGACCATTATAAAGTCAAAGCAATGCATGAGAGAGTTGAAGGAGATGTTATTGATCCTTATACATGTTGTAACTATTGATTTAGTGAATGATGGTCATCATGACCTCTTATCCACACTTCCACATTGTATTATTCCTCTCTTTTATTTATCTTCTTTTATAAATTAATGATAAAATTCCATTATATGCATCCCTCAACTAGGTATGAAGAAACTTTGCCATAATTGTACCTTGTAAACCTTCTTGAATGAATATAAAGACTAGTTTAGATTCTCTTTCGATCTTAGTATTCTCAGTTATTGTTGATTTTCATAAGTGATTTAGTTTTATCTTCCTTTGAAGGTCATTATTCTTACCTAGTTTCTAGGAGATTATCTAAAAAGGTCATATGGTGTGTAGAAGTGTTGGTGACTATGTTTGAAGTAGAATCTGATTGGAAATCTCATGAAAGAAGACCTTCCATTCATCCTCAATTTTAAACCACTTTATATATCCTCCATATTAAGTATTTATTCTTAGGATTCTTTATGAGAGAGTGATCTAATATCCAATACTTGTCTTGTTCTTAGGTATTTTTGAAGGGTTTGTTAGAGTGGACAGAACATGTTAGTGCATCACCTCCCTTAGCTTATATTTTTTTTCATGCATCATATTATATATCTTTTCATCACCAAGTTAATAGTTTTAAGAATTGAGATATAATTGATGCACTATTAAATCTATCCCTAAAACTAGAGGTTCACCTCATCAACTAGGCCACCCATACCTAGAGCTGATGCCATTGTATCAGTTGGATGAGGCAGGCTTGAAACACCACTACCTCAAGGGTGCAATCTAGAATAATAAAAATTAGGATTTGAAATAATTTAATTCTTAACATCATAATGGACATCATAATAATAATTTAAACTAAATGAAAGTATAGAATTAACATCATGAATTTCATTGGTAAACTCAACTACAACATTATACTGGAAGATACAATATTTAGTAAATTCATGAAATTTATTATCAATTATATTTGGATCAACATGGCTATCAAAAATTTAACTTATTTATTATTACCTTTCTCTAAACTATTAAATTATTTTAGTTTATATTTAATTTTATGCTTCTATAGGTTTAAAATTACATTACTTTTAATATATACTCACATCTAGTTCATATCCACAACTATTCAACCAAAAATCATGAAAACTAAAATCATAACTTAGGTCTAATTCACAAGCATGGGATAAGGTTAGTGGGATTTTGTATTTATAGTAATAAGTCAATTGGCCATAAAAATGATCATATTAAATCATAAAAACCACATCTTCATTTGGTTTTAAATTCTTAGGAAACTCATTCCAATATTTCCTAAATATGAAATAATAGGTTTGGAGACTCTCATCACGCTATTTTTTATTATTAAAAAATAGTGACTCATAAGAGTAGGGTCACTTTTTTCACCATACCACTTAGTATATAAATGTATGAGCTTGTCCCATGAGTCTATAATTTGATTAGGAAAATCATGAAACCAATCCTATACATCCCTTTAATACTTAAAGTAATAACCTACTCATGACACCTTCATTTTAAATCTCAAATTAATCAATCAAACTAATAAAGGAATATAAATGTCTGTCTCCCTTATCTGTATTGATAAATATAACTTGGGAAACATTTTCTAATTATTTTGGGGAAAGGAGCATGAGAATTATAAATCCAACCATATTAGTTGGTTGATATCTCTGATCAATAATTTAAAGTTGAGAAGTAGACATACTTTGAATATATGAGGGAACCCATAAACCATTATAATACTAATTCACATAATATAAACTCATAAACCCAATATATTGGTTTATACCTTTTTTATAAATCATACTTATACTATATCCATCCACATCCATAACAACATAATTCACTTGTAAAGGAACATAACTATTATTAGAATCCAAAACATAATGTAGTAGCCTCCATCTTTATGTAAAATATGACATAAAGGAATAGTAGGCTAAAATTACTTTAAATCCACTAAAGTTTAAAAATTACGCATGATTATGTTTCTCAACCTCAATGGAGTTTCTAATACCACACATGTATACTCAATTATGATGAACATACTTGATATTTGAGTAATTAGTCTCAGAGAATAGAGGAAAAAAATTCCTAGTAGAGGCACTAATTTTTTGTTAGAGTTGATTAGCCAAAATAAATAAACCCAACACCCTACACTCTAATTATGAATAAAAATAAATTATAACACATATTTCAGATCTTTCAATTTAGACAATGATTTGCTTCCTTGGTAGTATCTCTTTTGTGTTGGTAGAGTGGACAAGCTCTACACAATTAGGTTAAATCATGCACAAAATACACTTGAGTGACCTCTAAAATGAGTTAAATCTACTAAAATAATTTAGTTTAAGGATATTTTTATCTTGTTATAATAAAATTACACAATATATCAAGTCTCAATATCCAAGAAATATTTTATTGAAAAATCACCACTTATTAAGGAAATCTATGAAATATTAGAATCTAAAAACCTCTATGAAAATAAATAACTAATGTACTAATGAAATAATAAAAATAAAATAAAAAATGGAATGATCAATATCAAGATAAACCTCTGATAGAATATTAGACAAAATTTTATCAATGGATAGATTATTAAATGAAAAAATACCTAGATGAAGAAGAAACTTCATCCATTTATGATCTTTTCCTTGCTTCTAAGGAACATTTGAGAAAAATACTCATTAATGATAAATAAGAGGATCAACGTCTAAATTTAAATACATTACTCTTTGAAACTATCACCACTCTTTCCTTATTCATTTTATATCACTTAATCAACTTCATGGATAATTCACTATAGATCTTAAATTATTCAAAAATATACCACTTTTGATCACACACATCACATTGAGAAAAAATAAAGTTGGATCTAGAACCAATAATTCATTATTAAAATTTTATCCTTAGAGAAAGCAAGATAATTTTGAGAAATGAAAAAATCACTGTGAAACATAAAAATTTGCATCAAATCAGGAGGATGTGGAAAGATAGGAATTGACATTGGCATTTAGCAATCATAATCATGTATTGAATTTATAAATAAATTAAGCCAATCACTAGAGTGGTAACTCATCCTACATAATATTCATGCTTAAAACATTTCATCTTGTTACATGTAACATCTATTCATTAATTTAAATAATAAATCTAATTTATATGGAGCATCTGCATCTTCTTATTCCAACATGGGAACTAAAAATATGTTAACTCCAACTACAAACAAGTTTCTCAACATGCATCAATTACCATAGAATTTTAGATTATTGAGTATTTATCATTAGTACATTTCTAATGAGAATAATCATACTCAAAAGAGATTTGTATTATTCAAGGATCCCTAAGTTAACATCATTACAAGGAGTGGTATAGAAACTCCTACATATAAAATGGCCCAAACAGATACAAGACTATATGTAAACCCCAAGAAATGTAAATAATTATTTAGATACACCATTACAAAATATATTTTTTGGATTAATTAAATTAGATAAATGGAAATATCTAGGGTTAAATTAAAACCATGTGATAATTGGAAGCTAATATGAGATAAATCCATGACAAGGGCCAAGAGGGAAGGAGATATGGGAACTCACACAAAATTTATATTTATTAAAACATGATGGTTTAATCCAATTTTTTAATACATGGATTATATAAATTATGGGGGAGACACAAAGCTATGACTTAGAATAGTTGAAGGAAGTTGGTCTTGCAAATAATACATGATTTGAAAAATAAATCATCATTGATACAAAGATAAATGATTGGGACTTTAAAGAATATGGTATACATTAAAGATGAGGTAAATATTATAACCAAGGATGCATGAAGGAGAATGGGTAGTATGAAATTTTACACATCAACAAAATTTCTATTTATGTGAAAAAAAATCACACAAAAATATAAAATGATAATACTTAGATATCATGGGAATAATTCTCATCTTTAAATTTTTAAGTAATTGAATTAGAAGAAGCAAATAATTACCCAACTCTACTACGTAGGCCTTGGTTTTACAAAACAATATCCATACACATGTTTTAATAAACACTATATGAGTTTTTAGAATGTTAATCAAAGAATGGTGGTGATTCTCATTGATAATGAGTATGTACCTACATATGTTGAGAGTGTTGACATAGATAGAGAAAAAAATATCAATGATATGACTTAAAAAGGTGAATAATATTTAGATCCTAGTTAATAAAATAGATTGAGTTGGTGTAGTTGATTATCCATGTTAAAAACTACAATCATATATTATTAAAAATGGTTCTAATACATTTATGAGATTATGGAAAGGAAACATGCAGGAATATAGAAGTTTCATGCAAATTTTGTGAGAAGTGTCATGATACAGTGTAATAATTCAAAGAGATGAGTTTAAATAGTAAAAAGGTGTTAATGAAATAAATTTTACACATTAAACAAGAGTGGAAAATAGGTTTCATCAAATATTTAAATAAAAACTAAGTGAGTTACCATAATATGAAGTATTGAAGAGTGCTCTAGAATTTATTTAGCATATAAACGGTGGATCAACACTATAAATAAAATGAAGACTAGTGTTATCTCACACATTATGCAACATGAATGCACAATGTTGGATAATAGATGAAACCCATCTACAAGATTAAGGAAACACATAAAAAATCCATTTTTACATGGTTTGAGATAAGTAATTAAAATATGGGTTTACTGATAAATACAAGTGATAGTGATCTAGGATAAAATCTTAATACATGGGATAAAATTTGGACAAAAAGTAAATTAAGGATTCACATATGATTTTGGATACATGAACTCTATTTTATGATTAAAATTTGGTGTTTTCATAGTAAATTGTAAGTTAGACAAGAATAGAGACATAAAACTAGGAAGTGGTGAATGAAAAGTTCACATAAAATTTTAGTTCTCACATACCTAAGAAAGAGTCACATGGACCATTTAAAGTAATGGAAGAGACCATTTATATAAATTATGAAAAAATAGAATATATAGGTATGGATATGTATGAATAATATGGGAACATAATTAAAGTCTTATTTAAATAAGGCAAATAAAGTGTATCACCAGAGGAGCCACACATGATTAGGGATGAGTTAGACACAATCCTTAGAAAACTAAATTAAATTTATAGAGTTGTAGAAGATAAATATAGAAGAGGATGAAGCTAACAATTTGAATGTAACTAATTTCATATGGTAAATAATAATAGAGTGTGCATAGGTTTATGGATATAGATCCTATCATCAAACTATATTCACACATGAAGTAAATATTTGAATAGAGGAAGAGCCATGCATAACAATAATTGGGGATTATTGGATAGATGATAGAATAACACACATTGTTGATCTAATCAAGGAATTTATGGATTTATTTTTTAACAAATATAGTGATATTAATGGATTTCACCTATATTTAGGAAAATATAGTATTAATTTTTTTGGAGGAGTAATACCAATTAAAATATTTCCATATAAAAGGAACCCCAAATTATACGCACATGTTAAGGATTAAATTGATAAAGTTAGAAGAAAGATTTATTTACTTGGTATTTGAATTTTAATATAAAATTATTATGTTTATAATCATAAAAATGGATGGAATAATTCAATTATGTGTGGATTATGGGGTGTTAAATTATTCGTGCATTTAGGATCCTTTTCTTACCTAGTTTATTAAGTATTCGAAGGGGTAGCCAATCAAGAAATATAATCTTTCACCAATGGGTTTTCAATATTACATAAAATATAAATATTGGAATAATATGAGGAAAATAATATAAAATCAACTAATTGGTGATATTTAGATTATAATTTTATTCCTTTTGGATTAAAAAATATGATGACAACATTTGTATGTATTGTGGTAAAATCATTTTAGGATTTCATTCACAAGTTCCTAAAAGTATGAATGGACTATTTATGGATTTGTTAAACACCAGTATAATAATTTTAATGTTATGTTTTAAAGGTTTTATCTCTTAATTTTAAGAAAAACATGTTTGTAGTTCTATTTTGAATGTTTTTTGGGACATGTAATTTGTAAATAAGGCATGTTGGTTGATCTTGCCAATATTAAATTATTCCTAAAATTAGAAGAACCATACAATTAGAAGAATGTTTGATTATTATTTGGGTAGTGTGGTTATAAAAAATCATTTATTAAGGGATGTGCATATACAGTCAAGTTGTTGGAACAATATTGTACAAATATGGAAAAATTATATGAATAGATAAGTAAAAAGTGTAATTTGATATTCAAAAATAAAATGTGGTAAGCACACCAATTTTTAATTTGTATACTAGAAGAGTCAATTATATGTAATTTTGCATTATTTGGGTATGGAAATTTGGATTATACTTTCACAACTCAATGAGGGTAATATTTATCATCCAATTTACTTTACAAGTTAGAAGTTATCCAATGATATGATGAATTACACAACTAGAAAAGGAGATAATGATGCATTATTTTAACATTTTTAGCAATAAATCTTAGTAAAAACATTAATATTTTTCACAGACCATGAGGCATTGAAGCTTTTGAACAAAATAAATCTTACGTGGGGGAATTTTTTAGTGGATTTTGACATTTCAATAATATCAATTTTAAGTGTTGTTTCAACATATTAAATTTAATGTAATAAATAATTAATTTATCATGCATATATAAATATGAAGGTTTAAATTATATTGAATATGATAAGCCCAATACATAACTATACATATTTCAATCTCTTCCAAAAGAGATGCCAGAAATAATAATATTTTTAACATTTGTATTATCCTTGGAAAGGTGGACTATAATGTAAGAAAAATAATTAGATGTGAAGGAAACCCCATATCTATTGGTTGAATAAAAATTATAAAATTATTCATAGATAAATTTATATTAGATGCATATTATAACATGAGTGCACAATAATGTTACAAGAGTATCAGTAAGGCATATAAAGATAAAATCATACGGGGGACATAATTAAATAAAAAATAATAATGTATGACATTTGGTGGTCAACACTATATAAGGATGCAAAATATTAATCACAAAGGAGTGATATTTTTCAATTTTTTGATAAGCCCAATCAGGAGGATGAGATGTATTTAATTTAAATCAATATACATGAACCATTTTCATTTCAAAAATAGGGAAATCTACTTCATATGATCAATAAATATAGTTTCATGTTTAAGTGGTGAACATTACATTATAACTACCAATTAATATTTAACATGTTGGTTTAAGGCTATTGATATTGAATTGAGGCTAAAACACCTAATAATTTCACAACAACCACTGTAACTAGGTTGGGAAAACATAATATCAATTTTTAATTTCCACTTATATTTTATAAGTGATTAAGGAATTGTTTATTATTATGAATTATAAAAATACTCCATATCATCTTTAATAACATGGAAATGTGGAATATTTTAAAATCCTAGGGACCACACTCACAAAGATATGTGATATCGATAGACATGATATGGATGATCGAGCATCAACAAATTTTTGGGAGTGTGAGACCACTTATAATTAGTGTAAGTAATATACACAATTTTAATTATTATATGGATGAGAGGTAATACTACTAGTATAATTTATAGTTCCATCCCTACACATTGTGTGTATAAATATTTTTGGAGATCAAAAGACTATTCAAAAAATACTAATTGATTTGAACAATCTCAATGAAAATAGTTTTTTATAATATGGAAATAAATGGTGCATAAAGATGGAAAAAAAATTATGGAATGACAAACACATAAAACATAAAGTGTTATGTGTAGGACCAAAGGTGTTAATTTAAAATTCACAATATGCCAATCACTAAAGAAAGCTACACATAAGGTTTATATGTATGTATATTATTGATAGTATTTTGCATATTAATGCATGAAAGTTACACAAATTGGATGTTAAATTAATCTAAGGACATTTCAATGGGATTAAAATCAATTGTTACTTTTAATTATTTTACATTATGATTATGCATAATATTTTCTATTAATAAAATAAATCATTATATAAATATATTTATAGGATTTTGTATTTTTTTCCACTAAATTTTTATTTTATTTAAGTTAAATACAACTAGGAAAGTTGAGCAAGGAATATTTTAAACAAATTCTAGGAAGATGTATAAGTACCTAGGAAGGATTGGTCAATATAAAATTATGTAAATACAACTAGATAAGTTTGGGTAACTTGAGATTATTATGATATATGTCTATGAAATTTTCATAATTAATCTTTAACAAGTGTGGAAGTGTGCATACTTAGAATTTAATCGAAAGGAAAAAAATAAGTCAAGATAACCATAACATTGGATGTATGCACAAGAGTATGTCATGAATTTTGAAACTAGGAGAAGAAATAAAAGGTGATGGGTTGTTTAACAAAGAAAAAAAATGAAATTAATCTATGCATAAAGGCAGTTTAGGATTTTCTTCACATTCTTCATAGAAAAGGTAAACAAGATGAAATTTTCTCATACTATTAGATTACACATAAGAAGGTATAATGCATAAATAATACCACACATTAAATATGCAGAGATGAAGTGAAAAACTATGAAAATAAATGGAGGTTATGATTGTTGAATAGGTTAGTGTAAGACAACTCATTAAATAATCATGGGTAGGTGAGGTATTAAATACAAATAATATTATAAAGTAAGGGTGGTGTTTGATAAATAAGTTATTTATAATATTATAATTTGATTACCAAAAAAGTGATAATAGTGAGAGAAAGATTTAAGAGATACATAATGACAATTTAGGTCATGAAAATTAGTTTTATACCACATGAATAAGTATAGATCAAATTCCAAAGAGCCAAGAGAATAGAAATGGTATACCATGAAAAGAGGAATAATTATCAAGTGGAAAGGGAAAGTTTAAGTTTCATTGATAAATCACAAGGTTAATAGAGATATTTAATAGAATCATATTCAATTATATATATAAAGATAAAAAGGTAGTGAAGGAAGTCAAAAATTGTGTTTGAAACATGGACCATGATCATCACAAAAAATATTGGATATGTATTTAAAATAGACAAATAGGAATGTAAAAAAATTCAAAATGATAGGTGGAATTGTCAAATAAATTATTAATGGGAAAATGAAATAAGGTAGAAAACCAGGCCACCCCATTAAAAATAAAATCATATATTTTGGTGTATATTATGTAGGGGATAGTGTTTATTATAATTTTAAATGGTTTGTGATAGCCTATAGTTTTATATAAGACATACATGTTGAATTTGGAGTAGTGGTTTACTACAAGTTTTATTTTTATAATTTTAATAGTGGTTTAGAATTTAAAGGTTGTCACTTCTAATCATAGCCATAGTTTACAATCATGTAAATCCAATTTTATTTATTTTTTTGAAATTAATTTCAGAAATATATGATTAAAAATATAAGTGAAAATTAATTCCTTAAGTTTTCACTTTACCTTATATCCAAGAATATAACTATGTAGAGTGGTGGTTTATTTTTTAGCCTATGAGTTCATTTTTATAGTTGGTGGTTTTATAATAAGGAGTTTGGCCTTTTGGAAAGGCCTTTAAGGTCTTATGTCCTTATACCTTATTGGTATTTTAATGGTATGTTTTTGAATATGCATGGGTAACCATTAAGGGTCCCTCCCCTAAATTTAAATGTACTCCACATGAGACTAAAATTTAGACCTAATTCTAAGGGAAATTTTAACCCTAGACATTTGAAATCATGAATGAAGATTAATGACCATTAGGATATTAAATGTCTCTAATTTTTTTTAACTACCATACTCTTAAAGACCTTCTAGAGGAATGGACATAATTTTGAGGCCAATATAACCTACATAAAAAACTTAGTATGCCCTCAAAAATTAAACTAAAACCATTTAATTTAATTAAAATAAATCTTAGAGACCCAAGTAATGGATTTAATTTAGGTGAAGGGACAAAAAAATATGATAAAATTTGGAAAATTATTCTTGTATATTCTCCATCCCATTATCTCAAACTATTTTTAAAACATAGAGGAGTGTTTATGAAAATTTGAATACCCAAAAAGTGATTATAGTGAGAGAAGGATTTAGGAATACATAATTATAATTTAGGTCATGAAAAGTAGTTTTTTATCACACAAAGAAGTATAGAGAAAAGTCCAAAGAGACAAGATAATGGAAATGGTATACCATGAAAAGAGGAATAATTATCAAGTGGAAAGGGAAGTTTAACTTTCATTGAGAAATCAAAAGGTTAATAAAGATATTTAATAGAATTAGATTCAATTATATATATAAAGATAAGAAAATAGTGGAAGTCAAAAATTGTGTTTGAAATGTGGACCATGATCATCACAAAAATATTAGATATGTATATAAAATAGACCAATAGGAAAGTAGAAAGTTTAAAATGATAGGTGGAATTGTTAAAAAAATTATTAAGGGAAAATGAAATAAGGTAGAAAACTAGGCCACGCCAATAAACATAAAAGCATATATTTTGGTGGATTTGATGTAGGGGATAGTGTTTATTATAATTTGAAATGGATTGTGATAGTCTATGGTCTTTTATAAGACATACATGTTGAATTTGGAATAGTGGTTTACTAAAAAATTTATGTTTATACTTTTAATGGTGGTTTAGAATTAAAGGTTGTCACTTCTAATCATAACCATAGTTTACAATCATATAAATCTAATGTTATCTATTTTTTTATATAAATTTCAAAAAGATATGGTTAAAAATATAAGCAAAAATCAAGTCCTTAAGTCTTCACTTTACCTTATAGCCAAGAATATAAATGTGTAGAGTGGTGGTTTATTTTTTAACATCTGGATTCATTTTTATAGTTGGTGGTTTTATAATAAGGAATTTGGCCTTTTGGGAAGGCCTTTAGGGTCTTAGGTATTTATACCTTTTTTTGTATTTTAATGGTATGTTTTATACTATGCATGGGTAACAATAAAGGGTCTTTCCCTAAAATGTCAATGTACTCCACATGAGACTAAAATTTAGATTTAATTCTAAGGGAAATTTTAACCTTGGACATTTGAAATCATGGGTGAAGATTAATGACCATTATAATATTAAACATATTTAAATTTTTTTTAAACTACCATACTCTTAAAAACCTTATAGAGGAATGTACATAATTTTGAGGCAAATAAAACCTACACAAAAATCTTAGTATGCCATCAAAAATTAAATTAAAACCATTTAATTTAATTAAAATAAAGCTTGGAGATCCAATTAATGGATTTCATTTAGGTGAAGGGAAAAAAATATGAGAGAGTTTGGGAAATTATTATTGTATATTATCCATCCCATTCTCTCAAATTATTTTTAAAACATAGAGGAGTGTTTATGATCTTTATATATTTTGAAAAGGAATTTTAGAGGTTTTCCAACTTATCAAGATCCAACAATGAAGTGGAGATGATCTAATGGATGAGATTAGATGCTCCAACCTAGATGGATGAGGATGAAATATATAATGCACCCTTTTAGCTTATATGAGGTCTATTTTATATTTTATTTATAATTTTCAATTAATTATCTCAATTTGAAATAAGCATTAAAATTTTTACCTAAGGTATGATCCAAGACTTCTAATTGGTCAGAATCACCTAGGGTCCCATTTACACCCAATTGAGTGTTAGGGAGTACCATTTGACCCTATGTGATAAATGAAGCATCATCATATTATTTTCTAATTCATATCAATATTCTAATTCATGTGGCATGCAAAGATAACACATGTATTTGTAGGTCATATAAAGGCTTGTAGGTTTCTTTAATGCAAGAAGAGTACAATTGGTGTGTGATGACCATGTCATAAATTTCACATCCTAAAACACATCTAATTGATTATGTTTATACATGTTAACATTTTTTTATATTTTCCATGGATATGTATTTTAAGTGTGGGGTGTGCATTGAACATTTTGAAAAAAAATACTAGTTTTTTATGTTTTTTCTTCATGTAAAATTTTTGGCACGACACTAGATGACTAAAATTAAAGTTCCAAGTGTACGAGAAGGATATACATGACCCAAAACAAAGTATAATGTGTTAATAATATCTAAATTTTTACCAATTATCCATATACATATAAACACACTAATAACCAATGTACAAAAAATTAAGCCTCTACACATTGATGGACTTGAAGGTTAAATTTATATTTTCAAACAATAGTTTCACAACAATATTAAAGTCAAAAACACATTGTATTTTTAAAAATATTATTTTTATTACAAATAAGCTTCTTATTAGATACATTAATGTTTTTATAAATTTAAATTAATTTATACATGAAAAAATTATACATACATTATAAGTTGTATGTTGGCTAAAAATGGTAAAAATTATAATGTTAATCTAATATAGGTAGAATACCATACTAGATCTAAAAAAAATACATATGCCAACCCATAAATCAGTCCAAGGCTATAGATAAGGAATGTGTGCAAATGTGATTGTAAGTAATATAGTATGGAAATGTGTACACACAATAGAAAATGTGGGTTTAACTAGATAAAAGGTATCATTAGAAGGTACTTTAATTAATATAAGTAAATAAAGTTCCATTAGGTGGAAATCATGAGGAATCTAAAATAAAGGTTGTAAGGGTGTCACTTTATTGTAACCATGTGGTGTAGACTTGGTAATCAAAGGAAATAAAATTTCAATAGATGGTAACCATGAGGTATCTATATTAAGATTTATAATGGTATAATTATATGGAAATCATGAGCTGTAAATAAATAAATAAATATAACATGTAAATATAAAAATAAACTAACAAAAATAATTTATTATAATCATGAAATAAAAAAAATTATCAATATAACATAACTACAAAATTATTTAAAAAATAGTAGTATAGAGTTAAGAATAATTACCTCAAGTTAAATTATTGGTGCATTAATCTCCCACTTGGATCAAGTGGAAATTTATGATATATGGTTGTAGGTAAATTAAAAATATAAATAATGAGACCTAGGTATCATTAGTTTGGGACTCAAATTATGAGGTGTATTTTATTGGTTTAAATTATATTCTACTATCTTCAAGTCCTTGTAGAAACTAGTCTTTATCAAGTGTAAGCTCCTTAGCCCTGATTCATATTTTTATTACTAAGATAGATTTCCATGTGAATATAAATCATTTTAAATATTATTCATATTGTGAAATGACAAAGAGTAACCATATTAAAATGGCTAAGGACCATTAAATTTAAAACTAGAACATGGCTTTCATCATTCCCCTGATTGATGAAGTAGAAAAAGTATCTAATAGATAGAATAATTCATTCTCCTAGCTGTTGATATTGGTTAAGTGGTTTAAGTGCATGGCATCATCATCTAGGCTATTGACATCATGGATAGGTGCATGAAAATAAAGAGTAGGAGTGGAAATGGGGAAATGAGACCCATAAGAAGACAAAAATGTTAATGTAATGGAATAAATGAAAGTAAAAATAATAGCATATGATCATGATGGAAAGTATAAAAAATATCTTAAACCATCCCAATAATTTATCATAATCTATAATTAACTTGGTGATTAAAACTTATGAATATAAAAATGAATTAAATGTAACAAACATTTTAAAATAACTTTTGATTAATAGATTGTGTTAAAATCCATTGGGTTAACCAATAATTTTGTTATTTTTTATTCCACATAAGTTAATTATAAAATAATTTAAAATTATCTAATTTATCATTACTAGAATACTAAATGTATCTAAAGTAATAAATGGTATAGTGTATTAACCTAATGGCTAAAATTTGATCCATCTAGTTTTCAACTAATCAAATAAGATACAAGATGAATAAATTTTAATCAAAGTAAAATAGATGAATCATGTACAAAATATAATAATATATTCCATATTTTAGACATGAACAAGATTACAACCATTGTTGTTTATAATTTCAAAATACTATACAATTTACACAACCACTGTCGAGTTTAATTATCCATCAAGTAATAAATTACAATGTAGTATAACACCAAATATACAATATAATGAGTACAACAATAAAAAAAGATATTTATAAACAACCCATTAATCCATGAATTTAGCTTTATTATAATCCCAAAGCTTTAATTAGTTGATAGAGGGAGAACATCATTTGAGTGATTTACCTATAACCATAGACCAATAGTCTCCCACACAACTTTGTACTAGGAGTGGACCCATCCTTCACAAAGGAAAAAATAAGAATAGTGCAGATATACAAAGTCAACTAGAATTCATGTGTGTACTATCACTATTAAATTTATCAATCAAATAGACCATGGAGTCTAATCTTGTATCTAAATGATATCAACAAACACATGTAAAAAATAAGTATAGTGAAATGATAATTCTTAGCTATAACATTACTTTGTCCAAAGTTTTCGTTATAGAATTCAAATTTATAAATCTAATTCATTTCACTCACATATAACTATATGTTATTGAATCATGACTATCACATGATATTATGGGAAAGGTAAATTATTTACTCACTAGCATTCTCATATAAATATTTCCTCCTATCCAAATACAATATACATATAAGGATTTAAAATAAGATGTATATAGTTTGAAAAATATACATAGTCTAATAGATAAACAAGTAAAATAAATCATAAATATATAATATCATTAATTTATCCATAATATATATACATAGGTTAATCAAATGAATTGTATTCAATCCATTTGTGCATAAGAGACTAGAATAAAAATCAAGTCATTATAAGTCCCTCTTTCAAGCACATAAACATGTATAGTTGATAATAACACTCATTAAACATAGTAAACCATAAATTATCTAAATTAATCATAATATAATTAAATATTAACTTATCTCATCATGACTAATTGTAAAAAAAGATCATAATAGATTAAAACTACACTCTGGTTATACATTCAAACAAGATTTTCCTTTTACATACTTATAATGGAACCCTTGAGACATTATAAACTTTAGGATTAGTATTCAATATATTTTATATTTTATCTTCATATTTATTACTTAATATAAAAATTAAAACAATCATCTTCATAAATAATATATAAACAATCTCTTATTTATACATTTTACTCAAATCCATACCATCACATATAGTTGTGTAAAAATCCATCATGCAAATGTTATAAGTTTACTTAATGAACTTTGTGTATATTAAAATACATGTTCGCATATGTATTTTGTTTAACAACTAAATTTGATATTTATAATCATACATATATACATATCTATACATCAAGTATTGAAATATACAACTCTCATAAACAAATCAACCTCAAACCTAAGTCATTGAAAGATCAAGGCATCATAATAATAAATTAAATTCCAAAAGTTTTTATTATTAATATTTTACTTATTAGTTTCATCATATTATTATATATTTGAATATCCTTGATTTATTTATTCTTAATGTGATATACACACTCATACTAATTTATTTTAAAAATATCCATATATGTGCATGTAAAACTAACTATTAGTTTTATAGTTTGTATTTCAACTTATTATTTCCAACATGACCTATAACTAGGTTTTTTTCATTATTATCGACCCATTGTACATTTTTATCAAGTTATTATAATCCATATTATGCAATCCAAAAATCATTATTTTTATTAAGTTCATAACCGGATCTCAATTCTTTCCTATAACTTATAGTAGTAGTATATTTAATAAAATATGTAATCTAGATGGCCTCATCAAATGTCTTTAAGACCACTTATAGCTATCATGATTCATTACTTAGTTGAAACACTAGTATAAAAAATTATATATGATATAACCCTTTTACACACACACACACACACACACATACACATACATATGTATGTGTATATGTATATAATTTTGACCCCTCGACCCTAAATTTCATAATATAACTTCTAAGTGGAAAATATTTATAACTTTTTCCCCTTTATGACTCTATTTGAAACCCATAAAACTATACTATGAAACTTAATTACCCCTATATAAATTATACTAAGGATTTATTAAAAATTAAACAATATTTTGAACTAAATAGTAGTTCATAAATATCAAAGGATAAATATATAAACTCATGTTCATCAAAGGAGTAATATTTTGATATTATCAAAACATAGTTTAATCTTAGGGAAAAAAAATTCAAATCTACAACCCATTAATAAGGTTATAAAATAAATGTATATCAATACATTATTTATTATGTCTTAGCCTTCATATCTATAGGCATGAAGATAGAACTGAGTTTCATCCCCAGGTCTATGGACCTAAAAATTCCTAGGGTTAGAGATAATGGTTTTATTAAAGTAAAATATTATACTCATTAAATGAATGTAACAAAGCTTATATCAATAACCCATATCATTTATTTTCAAAATTTTAAAATACCAAAATAAATCTAACTTGGGTCCTTGAGTTTTTCATTCAATTCCTGGAATAATTCTCTTTCCTCCCCTGTGGCCAATATTTCTTTTCTTTTTTCCTCTTATATTATGATGATGATGGTGATCTAGTTTCCCTTATCACCTTAATACTTATTCTCTTTCCATTATTTATGCATGATTTGCATGTCCTGCTAAATCTCCTACTATTCTATCAACTACCCATCATGTAACTCTTTCATTAATGCACCACTCCATACCTTTTCAACTCAGTTGATAACTTCATAAATGGGCATGGTGAAAGACCAAAACCCTCATCTCCTCCAAATTTTGAGTCAAATCACCATGATCCTTACTAAATAGAATTTAACAAGCCTAATCTACCATTTTACCTTTTCACTTTGAAACAAAATAACCATAATAAATACTTCATATCATTAGATCACAAAATTAACAAAACAAGATAATTTTATTTCCTTTTAACTTTTTAATATGTGCCAATGAATATGAATAATCAAAGCATTATCTAATGTTTTAAATTTTATTTAAGCTAATCTGATTTTGGGTGTCTTTACATTATTCCATCAAAAGGTATATTAGTGTAAAATCAACACCCTATTTTATTAGACAATTAAAATATATAAATTCAAATATATAAATAAATTCAATAAAATCACATCTTGATAGTCTTAGTTTCCTTCATAAATATCATAGAGATGTAACCCACCATTAAGATTGATAACAACCAGTTAAACAAGATCAATTAAGCATCCTAACAAGGTCAATAACATTTATATGCTACATCATGACAATCACAATGTGGTTGATCAAGATGACTCATCAACAAGACAATTCATACTCAGGCCTTTACTAATCATAATGTAGTCAAAATAAACACATCACACTAGATTCTTAACATACATATGAAATTCATGACTTATAATTAATTCAAATAAAACAAGACCTAATTTTATCAAACAACCAAAGAAAGTAATATTCATTTTTAATTAGGTAGCTATGAATGGTGTGTGCATGATTTTGGTGGAGTTATCTCATCCACCATTTTTGGTATATGCACCCCCTCTCTAATGATACTCTCACTTTGAATTTCATATGAGGGTAGGATATTCCTATGTCCACTTCATCAAACAAACTGGTAGTTAGTCCAAACTCAAAATAATCCTCAGCAAATAGCCATAATAAATTATTGAATCCAAGTAATCTATAAAATCATGATCATAAATCATAATAAGACATGTGCAACATATATATATATATATATATATATATATATATATATATATATAATATACACTAATTATGAAACAAGTAATATGACTAATAATCAAAGAGTATAAAAATCCAAATCAAAAATAAATATCAACACGACAAATTATTAGTCTTAGAATCCATAATTTAATGTTTAAATAATTTGTAGAGGAAATCAGATGTCATAGAAAGAAAGTAAAGTACTAAAATTGGCATAGTATAAATAAATTTAATTATGAAAAAAATAAAAGACTTATCTATATTCTAACTATGTGAAACTAGAAAGTGGTTGGAACTAACCAATAGATATGATTGTGACTGTGAAGCTAAAACTGTGACTACAACTAGACATTGTCAATATTGTTAGAAAGGATAAAAGATTGAATGACAATACTATATTATACTATTTGATTTTCACGTCTCCAAAAAATCATGAAAATTAATGAATAGTAACCTATGCCTAATTAAAACATGCTTATAT